>JABUQX010007795.1:20000-32500 GCA_015478945.1 Trachelipus rathkii
TGTGTTATATGTATAAGGGGTTTCAAGAATTTGTTTACCTATTCCATGTTTTTTGTGCCCTAAAAATGTTTTATTAATGAATGAAATCAAACGTTTTAAAAAATGTTTTTTTTTTTCACCAAATTTTCTAGGGAAAAAAATTGCAATTAAATTTAAAACCTGAAAAAAAAATTTTTTATATTCACCAAAATTTTTTGCTATCCTTAGAATTTTTCTTTTTTTTATCACTTTCTTTCTTTTCAGTCTTGATTTTGAAGCAGAATCAAAATTTACATATTAAAATGAAAAACTTAAAACCATCTTAATTGCTGTCACATATATTTAAAGTAATAACATTATGACGACGAAATAATTTTATATATCTTAGTCTTTAAAATAAATACTTTTTTGCTTAACCGAAAAATTATTATTCTTCTCTGGCTCAACCAAGGTGTAAAAATTCTGTGTTTGTATTGGAAATTGGAATAGCAGAATGAGGGAGAAATTATTGATTATATTATTATTAGAATAAAAAAATAATTAAAATGATTCTTGTTTTTTATGATTTATAGTTTTTTTCTGAGAGTTATTAAAACCTTAAAGGCAACTTACAACTGAAGAACGTTCTATCGTTTTTTAAAATGACAGGATTAGTTAACGTATGAAAAATAATTCAAATGAATAATGTAAAAATATGAGGATGAAGAGAAGAGGATACAAATTAAATAAGCCTATAAGATAAGGAGGAGAAATATTCCTAATAGGAAAGGATACCAAAGTAAATAGTATTTAAATCTAGGAATATAACTTAGTAGTTTAACAAATCATTTATTGTTTCATTACATTAAAAATACTTTCACTCAATCTCAAGGGCACACACACACACAGCGCCATATATTATATACTATATATATAATATATATATTATAATATAATATATATATATATATATATATATATATATATAATATATATATATATATATAGTAGTGGAAGAGGCCAATTCTGTTGTGGCCGGTGAATTGGTAGGTAATTTAGGTAAGTTTGGTTTAGGTTAAGGTAAGTTAGGTTAGGTTAGGTTAGGTTACGGTAGTTAGATTAGGTTAGGTTAACCACCAAAAATCTTTTTTAATGTATTACCCAAAAATTATCAAAATAACGATACATTAATTATTGAATTTCGCTCCTGGAGTCAACCATTTATAAATAGCCTATTAAATATTATATATATATAATATATATTTATATATATATTATATACTATTTTAATATATATATTATATATATATATATATATATATATATATATTATATATATATATATATATATATATATAATATATATTAATATATATAAATATAATATATATATCAGGGGCGGCTCGTGGCCTGGTTGCAGGTTGGCGCAACCACCATTTTATACAACTTGCAGTTAGTGTGCAGACTTCTTGTTATTTTTTATTCCTTAATTTTTTAGTAGAATTAAATATTAAAGAAATTAAATTGCTTCTTATTATAATAACACTCCAAGATTTATTAATTTAATGAAAAAAAAACGTCATCAAAATTTTTAGTTAAGTCCAAATGTCAAAAACCAACAGCTTGTTGCAGACACTTTACAACACATGCCTTATACATTTTTGAGGAGAAAAAGGTGTGTGAAAATATGACGCGGGACCTTTATACTACAACTTGCGGTTGCTATCAAGAACAACCGCTTTGTTTTCAAATACAGAAATTCAAATTTATGAATACGAATAATTCGAAAATTGATTCTCATTTCCGAAATTTTAAGCGTCCAAGCGAACGAACGAATTGTATGGGTGTTTGCGGTTTGTCAGATCTCTTGCTTTTATTAGTATTGCAGCTTCTTCGTCTCTTCTCTCTCTCTCTCTCTCTTCTCTCCCTCTCTCTCTCTCTCTCCTCTCTTCTCTCCTCTCTCTCATCTCTTCTCTGCTCTCTCTCATCTCTCCGTCTCGTCTCTCTCTCTCCTCTCTCTCTTCCTCTCACTCTCTCTCTCTCTCTCTCTCTCTCTTCTCTCTCTCTCTCTCCTCTTCTCTCTCTCTCTTCTCGTCTCTCTCTATATATATATATATATATAATATATGATATTATAATAGTATTAATATATATTATATATATATATATATATATATATATAGTATATATTATTTAATAATAGCGCTCCTGTTCCGATTACCGCCTCCAGGTAAGTTGAAGCAAATTTTTTTTTTTAAATCTACTTAATTCGAATAAAGTATTGAAAGCTCTCTTGGGCCATACATTCGTTTTATTTCAATTATTTTTTTTTTAACAATGCAGAGTGAAATAAATAAATATCAAATCAATTACATTATACCTTAAGTTAGTAAAGGTTATCTTAAGAGTTTTAGTGTTAGTTTAAATAGATTTTACCTTAAACATAAGCAAAGGTTAGCCTATGAGTTTTAATAGTTTGCAAAGATTTGAACTTTTTTTTTTTTTAAATTCTTTAGAGGTGTGAGCTGCTTTAATAGACAAAGGTTTCAATTTGACTTTAGGTCATTTTCACTCCAATTTTAAAATGTGTTCGAATTCAATACCATCGAATGTATATATAATATACTGAGGGTGATGCGGTAAGCGATCATGAATCCATAATATATTATAGTATATTAATATATATATATACTATATAATATATAATAATAATTTTATATATATAATATAATATAATATATATATATTTATTTATATATATAATATATATATATATATATAATATATATATTATTTTTATTTTTTCTTTATTTTACCAGCACTTTTTTTCCTTTCCCTCGCACTTGAGCGGGTAGTGTAGTACAGCCCTTCTCATTCACGCTGTCCTCATCTCGCCCTCACCACCCCCTCACCCCACTTATTCTCGCCAGCCGCCCTACCTCTTCCTCTCATCCTCTCCTCCAACAATCTCCTTTATCCAATCCATCCAACCCTTCCCCCCCCCCTTCTGGTCTCGCCTTCTCTCGCTCCTTATCCCCTGCCGCACTTCCGCCAAACTCTCCGAACGCACTCTCTGTTTCCTCCATTCCCACCTAGATTGCCCATTACATCTTAACATTCCCTCTTCCGCTCTTCCCACCAACCCATTCCTCAAATCACATCTCTCCCTCACGCACCCTGTTTCTAATCCTCTCCTTCTGCAACCCCACAAACCGCTCTCAACCCCTTCATCTCAAATACTTTCAACTTCTTCCTGGACCTGGCAATTCAATCCCCACGTTTCACACCCATTACAAACAACGGTGGTATAGCACACGATTTTTTCCCAACATCTTATCTTAAACTTGCGTGATAAATCCCCCCTTTCCATAATTCTCTCAGACCACTCAAAACTCCATTCCCTCTCCTACTCTATGTTCTATCTCCTCCTTCATCCCTCTCCCCTTCACCCAAATCCATCCTAAATATCTAAAAATCTTTACCTTCTTCCATACTACAACCACCCTACTCTGACCTCTACCTCCCTCCCCCCCCTCTTTCCCTCCTCTCAAACACTCTATATATTTACTCTACTGGATTATTTAAGCCCCTTTTAGTCACACATTCCTTCAAACTCCTCACCAAATACCGTCAGCCCTTCCCGGTTCTTGCCTACTCAGGCAGTTATCGTCCGCAAACAGTACTCATGTTCACTTCCCTCTATCAGTTTCCATTCATCAGATTCCAGCCCCCTCCCTCCGTCACCATGTCCTCTGCAAACACTCTCCATACACAAATTGAATAGCCCACGGCGACATTACACACCCCTGCCTCAATTCTCTCACCACCCCCAATCATCTCACTCTCCCCTTCCTAACACTCTCAACACACATTCTATCCTGACTATTCCTATAGAAATGCACTAATACCTTTAACCTAATCGTTAACCCCCACTCCTTTCCTCCAACACCTCGCCAATTACGCCCTCTCACTCTATCAATAAAAAATTTTTTTGGCCCCCCCCCCCCCCCTTTTTTTTTCTCTAAATCTAAAAAACCCCATACACCTTTGCCTTTCCTCTCTATGAACCTTTTCTCCACAAGCATCTTTAGTGTAAACACTTGGCCCACACACCCTCTTCCCTCCCTAATCCTCGCTGTTCTGTTCCCCATTCCCACCCCCCCCCGCCCGTTAACCCCTCTCTCTCAACTCATAATCCCATACATCTTCCTACCACACTAAAAGACATAATACCTCTAAATTCCACATTCCATCCTATCCCCCTTCCCTTTATCAGGGGAAACAAACAACCATCCTCCCAATCCTGTGTAACCTCTCATCCTCCAACATATATTATATACCCTATAAGCCATTCTACCCCTATTCCTCCTTTCTGCAACATTTCCATTTCTCCACCCATCCAACCTTCGGACGCTTCCCAACTTTTTTTCCTTTATTCAAGGCCCTAATAAATTCCTCCATTTGTATTTCATCCTCCCTCCCTCTCACCTTCATTCTCCCCATCCTCCCCTCTTGCACATCTTCCTCCCCTCCCCACCCCCTTCTTCAATAATCCACTAAGATACTCCCCCCACCATTTTCCTAACGCCTTCCTCCTCCTATCCACTCCCATTCCCTCCTTATCCTCTCCCCCACCCTTGCTCCTTCTCTTCCTTTTTTTATTTACTGTCTTTCCAGAACATCTTGCTCCCCCGAATTCAAATTTTCCGTCACTTTTTCTACACACTTGCCATCTTTTGCTCTCTCTTCGTCCTCCTCTCAACCGCCCTCGTTTGCTTCCACTCTAACCTTCTCTATATCCTCCCGTTCTCCTCGTCTCCTACTTCCCAACCACTGTTCAATAGCCTCCTTTTTCCTTTTCACCACCTCCTTCACCTCCTCATTCCAGCCATTCGCTTCCCTTTCTTCTGCTTGCACCCCCCTTTTACGTCCAACATACCTCTTCCTAGCCTTTCTTCACATATCTGCTCTTAAATCTTCCATCCACTCCCCTCCACCTCCCCAATTCCCGTCCCTGCTCTACGTCTCTCCACCTCTCTCCATGACCTCTCCGTTAACTCCTCCTCTTACCCACTGTCTCTTCGCAATTTTTCCAGCTTTATGGATCTATCTTCTATCTCCTCTTTTCTTTTTCCCCTTCCCACGTACCCTCTCCTCCAACCCTTATCCTAGCAGACCACCAAATGTGGATCCGATATCCCCTCCCGCCCCTTCAATATCAACATTTACATCTATATATCTGCCTTATCCTTCCTCAATCTTACGGCACACATAATCCAGTACCGCCCTCTCCCTTTTCTCACTCTTCCATGTATACTTAGTGCTTTTCACTCACACGTTTTTTTGAACCCAAGTATCCCCACTAATCATTCTCCTCTCAACACACAGACTCTACAACTTTCTCCAGGTTAACATTCCTCTCCCTACACCCAAATGGTCTATTTATTCTTCCACCCCCTTCCCTTCCCAACTCCGAATTCAATTCCCCAATAGACAATTTTAATCACTTTACAACCAAAATTCCTCAACACTCATTCAACTCAGCTCAAAATCTTTCTCTCCGTCATCCTCCCTCGCTCCATTCACTCGGTCGCAAACTTATTGCGATAAAAACCCACATTTCCCCCCCCAATTTCACTTTTACCCACATTATCCTCCGAACTTCTGACTGGCATCACAGCCTTACCTTATCCCAGCATCTCTTTCCTCATCAACTCCCCCCCTTCCCCTCGCCCACTCATTCTCTCGTTTCACCCCTGATTCATAACCCTTGTATTTTCCCAAAATCCATGCTCCCTATTTCCCTTCAACTTAGTTCTCAGTTACCCCTAGCAACGCATCCAACCTTTTTTTCCTTCAAACATTAAGCCCCACTTCCCCCTCCCTCTTTTGCATCAAATCCCGTTATCCCCTACACGTTCAAGGCATCCACCACCCTAGATGTACCTCTCTTCCTCCCCATCTTTTCCTTTCTATATTATATACACACTCAGGGCTGCACGCTTTTGTGGACCCGTCCCCCGCACCCCTAGGGCCACTTCCCAACAACCAGGGGCCCCACCTCCCGCTCCCACAAATATAACCAATAATAACAATAACAATAGTAAATTCAGGTTAAATGACAACATCCAAATACAAAAATATAAAAGGGTAACGCTGCAATCTATGCAATTTATATTATTCCCACAACCCACTCCTGCCCTCTTTCTCCCTCTCTCCATCTCTCTCTCCTTTCTCCTTTCTTCTTTCTTCTTTAAATTTACCCCGTTAACACTTTGTTCAAATCTTTATTTATTATTTAAAATTCTTTAAAGTATAATTAAAATAAAATTAACGTTTCACCAATTACCCTCGTCTCCCTTAATTACTCGTTCTATAATCGCTTTAAATTAAAGAATATTTGCAGAAAATAAATTCAAACAAATATTAATAAATGTGGCAAACCTTAAATGTACGAGTATTAACACTAACAATAAACCCTGCATACAATATCTTTAAAACACATCACCTCACATTTACATATATATTCATTATATCGAATCTTACTTTATTCATAGGTAAATACTGTATAATTCTTTAAACAATTTAACCTCCTGCTAACTCGCTAGTAGTATTGTTCGTAATATTTCAAACAAAACCTTAGACAATTTCTATCAAAAGCAAGTCAAAAACAATAATATAAGTTTCACAGTAAATTCTTAAATACGTAACTTTTGACTCACCGAGCTTTACAATGTCAAATTATTATTCCCAATTCAAACTTACTTATTTTTCACCAAAGCAAGGGATCGTTCTAGGAGAATAAACAATCAATCAACAAAACTTACAGTTTACCCATGCAAGTTCCAAAATACTATGTATGTTCCACAGCTTTATATTTACTTTATTTGTAAAGAGCAACAATCCGTCCGATGTTTTGTTTATCTTTTGATTAGTTAACTCACGCCAATCTACTTTGTTGTTCAGTATTCAAAATTACCAATCATTAATCTTCGTCTGGCTTTTTCTTATTAAAATGAAAATTAGGCAAAAAAACCTTAACTTATTTAAGGTTTTATGATTTTGGTACGACGAGACAGACAGACAGCTTCTTTCCCTCTCCTCTTTCCTACTAGTAGTCAAAATTCCTAGTAGTCTAAATTATTACATGAAGCTGATCTATTAGATAACTATTTTGGCAACTTTAGATTTAACAGTTATAACACATAGAACGATGTTTCTAATACAGAATACGACTTACTATTACACCAGAATGTAATTTTTGTTTAGAGTTTTACAAAAGAGATATCTCAATTACCTGCCTAAATTACCTAGGAGTCCAAATTGTTACATGTAGCTGACCTAATATGAAAAAAATTTTCAAAACTTAAGATTTATTAGTTATAACACATATAAACGATTTAAGTAGACTAACTACGCTTTATTACTACGGAGTGTCCAGAAATGGTAATTTTTTTTATAGTTCTACAAGTTAGATGTCTCAAACACCTGCAAAAATTACCTAGGAGTCTAAATTATTACATGAAACTATATATATATTATATATATATATATTATATTATATTTATATATATATATATATAGATAATATATATATATTAAGGCACTATATATAATATATATATATATATTATATATTATAATATACTATATTATAGATTATATATATTTTATACTATATATATAATATAATTGTGTGTGTGAAATTGAAAAATCCACCTATAAATTGTACGACGAGCCGCCCCTGATTATATACTAATAATTATATATATATATATATATAATATATTATATATATATATAATATAGTAATATATATAATTTTTTTAATAATATATTAAAATACATTTTAATCCTCTTTAAACAATAATATATATATATATATTACTATATATATATATATATATTTAATTATATATGTATATATATGTATATATTATATATATATATATTTACAGATATAATACCACCAACTCACGGCAGAGCCGTAACTAGGAGGGTGGGTGTACTCAATTTAAAAAGTCGAACGGACGAAAGCAAGCCCAAGGACGAGAATGAGGCTCACATTCCTCGCACCCGCGACCACTTGCTGAACCTGTGGACCCTCGCTTTTGTTTGATAGTGCTCTACCACCGGAGGCTATCGGTCTTTTATTAAATAAATATTTTAAAAAATACATATACATGAAATACATAACACATACATACAGTATATATAACATATATATAATATAACATAATATATATAATATAATGTATATATATTATATATATTATTATATATACGTATATATATATTATATATATATATAAGTACTATATATATATAATATATATACACAAGCATATAGTATACAGTATCATACACTACATAATCCCAATTAAATATCTCTATGTTTTAACATATTATACTGGTCATGAAACACATTGATATATTATTATTATTTGTATTCATTATTATTATTATTATTAGTTATTATTAATTATTCAATTATTATTATTATTATTATTATTCATATATTATTATTATTATTATTATTATTTTATTATTATTATTATTATTTTATGTATTAATTAGGTTCACAGTCCGAAGAGGCCAGGCAATGTTGATAGAAAAAAGCTATAAACAGCTTACAAGAAAATAAAAAACATTTTATTAATATAACGCTTTTGAAAAATTTAAAATTGTATAAAATGATGGAAAGCTGTATTGATAAGCTTGTTTTTTGAGAAATTACGAAGCAGAACTCGAAGTACCGGAAAGGCGCGCAGACTTTTGCCTAATATTGATTTTTTTTTTAACTAAGAATGCTCAAACGGTAAAAATTAAAGATGGCAAGAGTCGGGTTTCTCGGCCTAATCCGTCGGCTCGGACCCCTAAAAAGGATATAAAAGCAAATAACATTTTCTCCAAAGCCTAAAAATAAAAATACTATTTGGAAACTCTTGCTCTCGTGAACGAATGCAGGGATTCAAGGTCAATAACAGCGTACGCTTGCCAGATCTAATATTATAACTAATATTAAGTGTCATTGAATAAATATTAGAGATAAAATAAAATTTTTTAAAGTTCATCGATGAAGATTGCCTTGCTGAATAAAAGGAGTGTTGATTTATTTTTCCTTTAGATAATGTATATCCGTTTTCTAGTTACATGCCTGACCTCCTTCGGGATGCTGGCCTAAATTATTATTATTATTCTTTTATTTAATTATTATTTATTTATTATTCTTTATATATATATTATATATAATAATATAATATATATATATATATATATATATATAATATAATATGATATATTATATATATATATATTATATAAGTATATATATATATATATATTAGTGATGCCTGCAGATGTCATTTTTTTCGCATCCGCGATGCGGATGCGCGATGCGGAGTTTGAAGTTTAACATCCCGCCGGATGCGATGCGGATGTCTGAATAATATATATTATATTATATATATATATATATTATATATATATATATATGATTATATATATATATATATATATATATATATATATATACGTATAGTATATATAAGTATATATATATAGATTTATATTTATATCTCACAAGTAGGGCTTTTGCCCTGTCAGTTTGGACCAGCATCTTCATTCTTCTGGCCCAGAAACTCTTGATCTAGAGCTCTTAGTAAAACTATTCTCGGCGCAATGGGTTTTCGACCTAGTTCCTTCGAGTTATACATTCAGGTAGAGACTTTACCCTTTCATGAAAATGAGTCACAGGAGATTTTACTCCTCCCTCAGAGATACGAACGCTGGACTTCGCGTCGCTGAGTAACAATGACCGAGAGCTTTTATCCACTAAGCCATCCACTTTCCCAAAAAAGAAAGTTCAAAGCATGCTTTTTAAGAGCTTCAGTTTCGAATCCATAATTAGTATATATATACTAGATATATATATATATATATATATATCTATATATAGTATATATTATATATATATATATAATATATAAATATATATATATATTATATATATATTATATATATAGTATCTATATATATACTATATACAGTATATATATATATATATATTATATATATATATATATATATATATATATATATATATATATATAAATATAAAATGACGTATATTTTAGACCAGAAGAAAAGGAGTTCAAATATTGCCATTAGATTAGTGGACATAGAAATAAAGAATCACTGAAAATCATTTTTATAAAGAAAGACTTTCCATAATTTTTAATCCATAATGTAACTCGTAAATAACTTTCAATGAAATTTCAAGACTAATCTATCATTAAATTAAATGTACTCAAAGGGTCACTGATAATAAAGTTGATTTTTATGAAACCAACGAGTCTGCTTAAACATCAGAATATTCGTAAATAAATAAATTAGGTCAATTAAAATCACCATTCTAATAAAGTAATAAAAATCCTCTCTTTTTATTTATTTAATTTCATTTTATTTAATTTTATTTATTTATTTAAGTAATTATTTAGAGAGAGAGAGAGAGAGAGAGAGAGAGAGAGAGAGAGAGAGGAGTTTCATTTCATTAGCAGAAATTAATCTAATTGACTGATTTTATTTATAATTTGCTAATTGGCAACTCGTCTAACCGTAGAAATAAGTTCTGTGATTGTGATGCAACCTTCAATAGTGGAAATGATTTGGAGACATTCAGTACACCGCAAAATATGTCGCAACTTATGTCAAGAAAATAACAAAAGTGTAAACAAAATTTTCAATCGTAAAGGCATTATTTAAAAGAAAATAATTACATCAATTTTTGGGGGAGTACTTTTTTCGTTAGGATATTTTTTGCATATTTTTTTCTACAGAGATAAACACCGTCATTCACGGGCAGAGCCCTAATCTAGGAGGAGGTGTACTCATTTAACGTCCGAGCAGGACGAAGCCAAGCCCAAGGGGAGAATAGCTCACATTCTCCCACCAGACCAGCTGCGAACCTGGGACCCCTCGCTTTGTTTGGGCGAGTGCTCTACCACTGAGCTATCGGGCGCTTTTATGTAAATAAATATAAAATACATAAAAAAAATTTAAATAATATACACATATACAAATATAAATATCACCATTGTTACTATTATTATCATTATCATTATCATTATTACCACTATCACCATTGTTACCATTACTTTTATCGTTATTATCATTGTTATTTCTATTATTATTATTATCATTATTATTATTATTACTACCATTACAAATGAGTACTTTTCAATTTACTTTATCTTCAATATAAATCAAAAAATGAAACCTTAAAAATTAGGTAAGTGCTTGCGAATCCCGACTTGAGTTGAGCGACTTTGTATCCACCGCGGAGCACAAAATCGTCGTATGTTTTAGAACTGTGCAAGAAACGACGTTACAAATGAAGGTTTTTATTTCATTAAACTAGGATTTTAGAGGATTTTTCTCGTTAAAATGTCAAAAAATATGAAAAACTCAATTCCATTTTATATATATATATATATATATATATATATATATATATATATACCATATATGCTATATTAGTTTTAATAAATATATATATATATATATATATTATATATATATATATATATATATATATATATATATATATATATATATATATATATATATATAAGAAATGTCAAACATCAAAGAAATTAACAAAACTTTTTAATAAACTTTTTATTAAAAAGTTTAATATAGTTTTGGGTTTTAAACTTATAGTAACAACACGGTCATAGTGTTTTTACAATATATATATATATATATATATATATATATATATATATATATATATATATATATATATATATATATATATATATATATATATATGTGTATAGTTATATATATATAATTTAGCAGCAAACTAGGCGATCGTATCCGCATTAAATTTGACATCTGCATCCGCATCTCATCGAATCTCAATTCAAGATCTTGAAACATCCGCATCGACAATTATTAAATGCGGATGTATAAAATATTTAAAGTTATTATTTTTTTCTACTATTTGATTAATTTTTTAGATAGTATGAATAAGAAAATTATTTTTTTATTTCATGTATGTATGTATATATGTAATAATAATATAACTAATAATATATAATATATCTATATATGTATATATATATTTATTTAAATTATATATATATATATATATATATATATATATATATATATATATATATATATATATATATATATATATATATATATATATATCTCTTTTTATATAAGAAAAATAATAATATTTACATATATATATATATATAATAATAATATGTATATATATATATAATAATAATAATATATATGTAATAATATGCTCATAGCGAAATGCTGCTATTTCTATTTATTTCATATATGATATATATATATATATATTTCTTTATATTTCCAGCACTTCCTACAGATGTGGGTAGGGTGCGTAATATGCAGGGAAATAGGAAAGTTATGTAGAATTGTTGCATGCCGTAAGTAAAACCAAATCACCAGCGTACAATAAGTAGGAGACTCTCCACTCTTTTCCATTCTTCATCAGTCTA
>JABUQX010007796.1:0-41533 GCA_015478945.1 Trachelipus rathkii
GTTGTACTTCGTTCAGCCCTCAGTTTGGGTGTTTTTAACGATTTTCATTATCGTAAAACGCTTTCGCGTTTTATTACTTTCACTGGCGTAACAAAGTTTCCATTAATAAAAACTAACATAACATAACTTGAACTAAGAATATGGTGCACAACGACAAACCTAACACATCATACGTACGAATAAACCACTAACATTAACAAACTTTCGCACTTAACAGCAGTAAAGTACCTAACATCCTTTAAAACGTAACCTATTCACACTTTTCAAACATATCTCTAACATATCAGTATCTAATTTTACATTAACATCATAATATTTAACAAAGTTTAGCATAAACCTATACCAATCATCCGCCGCTGACACGAGAATATAAAGCGGGCATAACTGCAATCTTTACATCAACTGCTAACCGAAATTCATCACTTAACATCGTCTAAATATCACTTAATCCCCAGCGAATAATTGCAAACACCAACAAAGTTTTAACCAAACATAACAAAAAATAACAAAATTTTAACCTGACATAACATAAAAATAAGTTCTTTGGATAAAAGTAGGAAAAGAAAACAATATTTTACGTACCTTAAAGAAATAAATCAGTAAATCAGTAAATCAAACACCTTCCATGCAGTCCCTACCCATCCCACCCGCCTGTGATCTATTGAACTATTGATTCCAAGTCATATTTCGAGCATCATTTTGGATAAACATAACATAAAAACAAGTAAATCAATGAAGCTTCCGACTTTAGTCTTCTACCAATTTCAATGTAATAAAATAAAATATCATAACCGTAACTAGAAAATAATGTACAAATGCCAAATCTAACATACCTCGCGTATGAACAATCAATAACATCCTGAAAATTCCCTACTTATCAAAGGTAAAGTAGCTAACATATCATACAATACTCGATATGATCCCACTTTTCGTGAACAGCTAAAGCAGTAATATCTAACAAAATCCCTTAACAAAGTGACAATATAAAGATACTAACATGAACTACTGAATTTGACTTTTCTCTGTCAAAGTATACTCATTTCGAATATAACATCATTTGACCTATGAATAATTGTAGACGATGAACAGAATTTACAGGACAAACTAACATTATAACAAAACACTTTGACTCACATTTGCATCATCAGTAAGTTAACATTATATCACACGAAACTCATCGATACTCTAACAAATCAGTGTTATTTTCACATTGTCAATGCAATGACATATCTATCTTACGTATAATTTTTTTTCATTAACCATGAGTATCTAAACCAACACATTACCTTCCGAGAGAAAACCCAGGCCCAGCAAGAAAGGGTGTGAGGTCTGCAGGGGATCACCCCGAAGGAGTGTAGCGGGCTTTAGGCCTCAGCCCGAAGGCTGGCCTTTCGGAGGTAAAGCTTGCTCATTATATCATGTGGGTGAAGCCCTTGCCCAGCCAATTGATATCCCACAGGATTCACACCCTTTCAAGGGGCGCATCCCACTGGGTTTTCTCTCGGAAGGTGGTATGTTGCTTTAGATACTCTTGGTTAGTGAAAACTGTTTATTCGTAAGAGTTAAACACGATGCTGTTAATATTGCTGACAATGTGAAAATGGCGCGACTGTTGAATGATGGGTTTGTAGATGTACTGTCTTAACGGTATGATAATGGGCGGTCTAGGATAAGCTGGTGAATTTATATGTTGATGACCATGGGTCAAATATCATAAAACAGTGACTGGTGGGTATGTCAATTCTAGTTCAAGATGATCTTGGGTGGTCGCTGTTGAGTTTGTTCAGATATGGCACTGTTGCCGGCAGTATATCCGGCGGTAACATGACATGTGCTACTATAAATCGAGGAATTTAGGGTTAACGTTATGCTAGCGGGCCATCGGTTTACGTATGCGTATATGCTAAATTACGATTATGACATTAGCTTTATTGTGTGGCTTTATTGATTAAACTATTCGCAGGTCAGCCAGGAAACTATTTTGCTGTTGCTGGATGATCACAGGCTTGAAGTGGTGGAGATTTGTTGCGATTTACTGATTTACTGCTAAATCAGTAAACTATTTTTGTGATATTCAGGCACCATTTTGGTATGTCAGATAATTTTTGACCTGTTATGTTAAAGCTTTGTTATGTTAGCATGTTGGGAATTATGATATTTAGGTAATCGATACATTTAATACGAGTTGTCTGCTCGCTATTATTCGCTCTCATCTTTATCGAAAATTAATTCAGGTTGCTAACTAAACTTTGTTAAATACCCGCGATGTTAATAAAATTAACGTTATTGTTGAAGATATAGCGAAAAATGATCAACCACGATTACTCTGTGTTAGGCTGCTACTGCTGTTAAGGTACCGAGACGACCAATAGTAGTGTTGTCATGCATGATGTGGTCTTGTCGTTGTATCATAATATAATTCGAACCCTCGTATGTTGCTTTAATATGTGAAACTGTTGCATTCATACTACTGCTCTATGATAATTAAACAAGGTTATGATAAATTCTTGCTAAATATTGCTGTGTCAATGTAAAAAATTAACGTTAATATGTTAGAGATATGTTTAGAAAAAGTATGAATGGTTACGTTTTGTGTGCAATGTCAGTTACTTTACAGTGCGTGTTGAACTTTGTTCAAATATTATTCAGTTTATTCGTGCTTAATTGTATTCAGATTCGTCGTTGGCACGTGCTGCCAAAACTGGTAATGCTATATTCACTTTATTAATGTGAAAACAATGTAACGTTAGCATATATTGGTGGTTTCTTAGTATAAAAGAACTTATCTTTGTACTATATTATTGTTGTTGTTGTTGTTGTTGTTGTCCGACGAAGTACATACCCTTTTGAACTGATATAGTTCATTCCGTACGTCGTATTCTTGTTTACTGCTAGGTGGTTTGAAAGAAAGATCTCAGCTGTTTAAAGGATATTTGCCACCTCTTTTTCATATTGGACCGTTTTCCTTTGTGTTGGAAGTAGCGCTCTCACCTCCGCCTACTAACGCTGTTGATATCTTCACGAGGAGTTCATTTTTCTAACGATGTGTCATTTATATTTAATCATAAACCGAATGGCGACTGCTACATTGCTTGTATTCCTGCCCAAATATAATAAGTATTGCATCACTTTATGCAAATAGTTAAAGCATAAAATCATTTTCATGTTTTGTGTTGATATTTTCTGAAAAAGGAGGCGGTCTAAAAAGAGATAAGTCTAAAAACTTTACTTTATTCGTCTTTCGTTAGGTATTATGATGGTTACGATATAGTTTATGACGCTTTTGATAAATATTGCTGTGTATTAAGATTAACATTGTATATTCAGAACATACTTGGAAAAAGTATGAACAGGTTTACGTTTGTATGTAAAGTGTGTTCCTTTTTACTGGTGTGTAAGAACTTTTATTCATGTTAACAGTTTTATTGGGACGCAAGTGTGTTAGGTTTGTCGTTGTACATTATTTTCCTAGTTCATATGATGCTATGTTAGCGTTATTAATGTGGCGCTGACTATATTATGCTCATTCACTGATTAGTATATAAAGAACTCGGTGGAACTTTGTTAATGTTGACCGTTTATTCCTGTTTATGTAAGTTGTGTTAAGTTTGTCTTTGTACATTATTTTCTTAGTTCATCTTACGCTATCTATGTTAGTTTTATTGATATGGAAACTTTATTACGTTAGAAATATATTCAGTGATCAGTATAATTAATAAATGTTGATAATTTAGTTAAATATTTACTAATAATTATAGATTAACGTTAATATGTTGAGATATGCATAAAGACAGATTGATTGGCGTACCATGCTAGTTGCCTGTAGGGTATTGGTGGAACTTTGTTAATGTTAACAGTTATTCATGTTTAAGATGTGTTAGGTTTGTCTTTGTGCATTATTTTTCTTAGTTCATGTTACGCTATGTTAGTTTATTGATGTGGAAACTTTATTATGTCAGAGTATATTCGTTGATCAGTATAAAAGAACTTATTTTTAAATTTTAGTTAAATGTTGCTGTGTTAGTGTAAGATTAACGTTAATATGTTAAATTATGTTTGAAAAAGTAAAGATTAGGTTACGTTTGCATACCATGTTGAATTTAGCTACTACGGTATTTAAGTGTGGAACTTCGTTATTAACAGTTTATTTCGTGTTTAGGTGATGGTTTTATCTTTTTGTGCATTTCTTAGTTTGTGTAACGATATCTTAGCTTTATTGATGTGGAAACTTATTACGTGCATACTCTGCTCTGCTGTGACCATTAAGCAGCGTGATAATTTAAGTTAAATATTACCATGTTAAGGTAATAAATTAACATCATTATGTTAGAGATAATATGATAAAAATGAGATTAGTTACAATCATTTGCTTTTCTCTTCAGTTACTTTACAGGATGTTAAGTTGAGGTATTTGTTAATATTGACTGCTTATTCCTGCTTAAGATAGGTTTGTTGTTGTACATTATTTTCTTGGTTCAGTTGATGCTATGTTGGCTTTATTAATGAACTTTGTTTGGGTGGTTTTCGCTCATTGTCTGTAGATATTGTACTTAAGCAAACCACTGCAAATATTACAGATCTAAGTGTAAATGAGATGCAAGCAAGTGGTGTGCTGCCATGCTGCAGGCATTCCATAATGATAAGTTTATCCAACGATCTTAACGGTTTTATTACTGTTTAGATGTGCTAAGTTTGTCATTTGTGAGTTTATATTCAGTTCGAATATTAATGTTTTATTAATATGAACTTTGTTACGTCAACCATATGGATTGATGTTGTATAAAAGAACTTGATTTTTATGTTATGTTTATCCAAAATGATACTCAAATGGCCCGATTCAAGCTAGATCAATAGATCAATAGATCAGGATGGTCATGAGGGTGACCGGATGCTGGCTGGATGGGAGTTTGATTTACTAGGATTTACGGATTTAGGGTATGTAAAACGTTACAATTTTAGTAAATATTTGTGTGGCCTTAATCAATAGATCAATGAGTCACAGATGGTCAGGAGGGAGGTTGGATAGTGGTTTGATTTACTAATTCTGCTGCTTTTAGGAATATGTAAAAAACGTTACAATTTGAAGTAAAAATTTGACCCTTAATCAATTGATCAATAGATCACAGATGGTGAGGAGGGAGGTTGGATAGTGATTTGATTTAGTGATTTACTGCTGGTGTAAATGATACAATTTTGTAAAAAAATTGACATAATCATCGAATCAACAGATCACAGATTGTCACGCGAGATATCGGATTCTGCCTTTATTAACTCATTTACTCGCTTTAGGGTATGTAAAACGTTACAATTTTAGTAAAAAATTTGACCTTAATCAATTGATCAATAGATACAGATGGTGAGGAGGGAGAAGTTGGATGATGGTTTGATTAATGATTACTCTTTTAGGGTATGTAAAAACGTAAATTTGTAAGTTATAAACAAAAAATAAGAAATTTTATTTATTTATTTATTTATTTATTGATTTATTTTTTTCTTAATGGTTCTGAAACCATTATTTTCGAAATCTACAGATCAATAACATATATAAAGACACCAACATTGTTGTTATACGAATGTTTATTAACTAAGCACCGCACCGGCTCCAGCATGATTGCCTGAGCCAACTCATAGATCAATTCTTTCTAGAAATTCAACTCTGGATCCTCTCACCAAATTTCAGCCTTATGCAGTCAATTAATTTTTTTGGGGGTGGATTATTCGGAAGACCTAGTGGGACGTAACTTTGTAGCCACATTGGGGTTACACTCCCATCTAACACCACTCAAATTTATCACGATACAGTAATATAACTACTACCTATTTTCTACTACTACTACCACTACTACTACTATACTACTACTATATGTAAATAACCAATGATAATAATAATAATAATAATAATAATAATATAATAATAATAATAATAATATCAATAACAATAATATAATAATAATAGAAAAACTTCAGAATGGGGACGGAATTGGGGCGGTGCGGTGCGGTGCGAGAGGGGTGCGGTTGCGGTGCTTGAAGGACACGCAGAAGGGAGACGCAGAGGGGCTTAAAAACAACTCAAGTGATCCGCTGAGGATAGCTATCAAACATAATAATAATAATAATAATAATGTGTTTGTGTATGTGTCATGCGCGTCTCGCGCGCTGACGTGATCGTCTGCGACAGTCATCCATCACGCTCGAACCTAACTCTCGTTAGGCTTAATTTCGAGTCGCTCATCACGCTACAAAGGCGTAAGCGCAATATCAGCGTTCACCCTCGCTCTATGTACATCCTACAGACTTGAAATTTACACAGATTCGAGCTTCCATACATAGATTATATTCCAAGTTTAAAGAAGCAAATATCTTATATTTTAGAAAAAACATAGCCGATTAAACTGTTTAAAATTTTATATATATATATATATATATATATATATATATATATATATAATATATATATATATATATACTATATATATATATATATATATATATATATATATATATATATACATATATATATATGTATATATATATATATATATACCATATATATATACAACTTTATATATACCGCATATATATATATATATACCTCATATATATATATATATATATATATATCTTCTCTCTCTCTCATTGCACTGCTCTATATATATATATATTTAATACAACTTATTCTTCTAGAAAATCAATTTTTTAAATTTCTTTCGAAAAGTATTTATTTAATTGAATTAATTAAATATTCCTTTTTATAATTAAAATTATTAATTAATTGAAATTATATTTATTTTCTCCTAAGTTTTAAGACTTTCGATGTTTTGAAAACTTTTTATTTCTAATTTTAGCTAACCCCAGCCCCGGCCCCGGCCCCAGCCTGGCAAAAATTCGCCCAGTGATTACGCCTTTCCTCCTTGGCTCTTACAGGGGTGGCACTCGGCATTCCCACCATATAAACGGTAACAGTGTAATGGAAATGACCGTCCTCGGTCGAGAATCCGGTCTTATGTCTGTCCTCTGGTTTTATCTGTATTTGTCAGCTGAACCCTTGGCAAGATCAAGTTGGTAAAATACTTGTCCTAGCAAATTTCGTAAATAGGGTTTGTGATGTGGTCATTGGCTCTGGATCAAACACAGTGATCTATTAAAGCCCTATAGTCTGAACGGGCTATACCCACCTCCCATCTTTCTTCTGCCTACATTTGGGCGCAGAATAGGGCGATGAGAAATTTTCTCATTCCCATCTTGATCATGCTACTCCACGTCTCTTTCTTTGAAAAGCTCAATAATTAAGGTGGTGTATGGCAGCTTATATGGCTTAAAAACCTTTCAGGTATTTATCTATGAGGTTTATAGCATGAAAATCATTTTGCCCAGTGCCTGGCACATCCGTAAATATGCTTCATACTTTCAAGATAGTTTATCAGATCTCTCACTCATAGATCCGTTATTTCCTTACTCACTTTCGTATCAGACATTTCTCTTTCCGGCTTTGAGTGTGGATACCCAAATGTCCACCACCAGGTGGATATTTCTTTGTTTCCATCTAATAATATAAACACTGAAACTTTTTCTTTCTCCTTGAAGATGTTGACCCTCTTCTTCTTCTCATCTCCTCTCTACAATGTACTTCTTGACGGGTTTATATATGATAGGTTTTTGCTGCTTATCCAACCTAACCATTGGTAATTATCTTTACTGTACAGTTCAATCACTGGTACGGCCACCGCGCACCGCGCATTTGTTTATTGATGTTGGTAGAGCACCAAACCCATATCTCCTGCTTTTCGCTTTCTATTTTTCGCTCATAACAATATCTACTCTGCCAGTTTGGGCTTTCGCTAGATTTTCTCTGCTAACTTTAATTACTCATTCAAACTTTCCCTTAGCAAATCGAATACGCTATCGGTATGTCGATCTTGCCTCGTCTGGGTTAATGTCACCCGCCCAAATCTCATGCAATATTCTCACAGATCCTACCAGCAGGCTCGAAAGGTGAGAATCCTGTGGAGTCCCTGTGGGGCTTCCCTGTACGCAAATAAGGAGTGGTTCTATAAATTTGTGCCATTTCTGACCTGTTCGTCCACACATTCTCTTAAGCATACCTTCAGCGTCAGTGAATTTTCGGTGAGTCCCTGACTCATAGGATAGTAAATACTCCAGAGAATTTCTGTTTGATATTGAGCATTTTGGTCGCCTCTACTCATCCCAGGTCGGATGTGAACTGACGTCCATTCATCACTCAATATTTCTTTTTGGCATAGGCGCCGAAGATGGTCATGGGAATATGACTTTCTGTGCCGTTATACTCTTCAGAGGTACTGCTCTGGATATCTGTGGCTTCATCGACGAGTGTTAACACATACTGAAAATCTCCCTCGGATGACGGTGGCGCTTGATGGACCTATTAAATCATCAACTCTCTGAAAAGGTTCTTCTAATATCGGCATTCAGGCACAAGGAACAGCTAACTGACGACTCCCTTGAAAGGTTCTTTGCAAATGCAGGAGTATGTGTCGGTTTACGTCCTGGTACCAAGTTCGTCCAGAAGAATTGCTGAGTGATCTTCCCCATCGTCTTCTTAACACCCTGGTGGCCTCCGATGCTAAGCCGTGTTTTCTCTCATCACACTCTGTTCCTGTATTCTTTTTGGCACCGGCGTGACGCTTTCTAACTTGTTTTCAACCTCTTATATAGAATACCATTTTCAAGAACATTTTCTTTCGTCGCGCACGGGACTTTAGTTGCTGAAATTAGTATGTTTTGTCTTTCTTTAGACTTTGCGGTCACGGATTAATTCTGTAAACTCGGCCGTCGTGAACCTCTTCCACCTCGTTCACGCTGCGACACTGTGGCGCTTTCGAATATAATATACATAGAATTATTTGTCACCTCTTGTAAGGCACTTTCTGTGATGTCATTCGACTCTCATCCCTCACTATATTATGTACAAATGATCCCTCGCGTCTCAATACTTCCATATACTTCCAATATTTACACTGGCGCAGAGTAAACCTGCTGCGTTATCTTCTGCATAGCATTTTCAAATTGATTTTGGGACTTTTGTTCATGGAACCAATTCTGTATCTGTGGTTGTTTCATGTCACTTCTTCAAACGCGATTAGTGATTGTTGGACAGACGGTGCTTCCTCCATTATCCTGTTCTCGCCTTCCTTTCTCGCCTCTTCAGACATATGATCCCTTTTGTTCAGGCATTGCGCTGCTGTAGATTACTTTGACGAATCTTCCTCAGCTCGCTCGGCAATGGGGAATAACAACTCCTTCTGAGCTGTTCCGTCCTGCACATCACGAGGACCATGACATAGTAGCTTCCCATGCGAGGAGTTTGGCTGATATAGGTACGCTAATACCATGACGCCAGATCATATACGACCTCTGGCAGCACTGCTGTGGTCGTTTTGCCACGAAGTAGGGGGTGTCTATCTCGACGTTTGCGAGTGGAACTTCTCGAGCCGTACTGTCTAATAAATCTCATGGTTGTGTGTGCACCAGTATAGCACTTTTCGGGTCCATACTTCGCACTACAAGTGGCTTGCTGACGGAGTATCTGAACACGATACCCGTTCACTGTCCCATAAGTTATTGGCAAGTTGTGTGGTATCCTATCAGTCTACCCACTACAACTGTATCATTAAGGATAGACGGTTCTTCTGGATCTCAGGGCTTTTCTTCTCTGAACCTCAGGACACTAACGTATGTATGTTTACTCTTATTACTATCTAAACGTTCTGTAAAGATATTTAAAAGCCTTACATGATCATCATCTCTCATTTTTTAGTAAATTTAAATAATTTTTTTTTATAAATACTTCTGAAAATGGAAATAAAAAGACTTAAGAAGTAAAATTATTGCTCTTTGCTCCATTGTTAGTTGGTCGTGATGTATGTTGGTTTAAGGTCTTGGGTGTTATCGTTTCTGTGATAACTTACATTATTTCTCGCTTTGTAATTACTATTGCTGCTGTGACTATTATTATTACCATGACTCTGATTACGTGCGTGACATGACGTTAAATTGATGTGATGTGCTTCTAGTAGTTATCAGAACTACTTACAATACTTTCGATATCCTTGTCTTTCTTCTCTATTAAATAGGTGGCAAGCTCCTTCGGCACCGTGCTCAAATACTTGTCGATTGAGAAGAAATCGATCCACATTATCCGCAGTCATTCAACTTTTGCAGCGGTCAACCATTTACGGAGGCTTAAACTATCTGACATACCCTCTAGGACTGTCATATCAGTTAGAACTGTGTTCTTATATTTCTTTAATACCTACTCTCAGTGGTTGCTTTGATTAGTAACCTTTCTTTAAATTCTTCATATTCTTCAGTTCGCTGACCAATGAATTATTACGCTTTGCACTGCTACCGTGAATGTTCCAACACGCAGAGCTTGTTTCTTCTTTGGCGTCATTCAGTTCAACTTGTTTTAAAGCATCAACAAATATTCCTATAATGATGACCTTTTCATCAAGTTTAGTGGTTTTCAATTGGGACGTACTCGCGTGGCTTACGCTATTGCTGTTTGAGGAACTTTGGGACGATATTTATAACACTTCATGCTGTATTTGACGGTCTTCCGCCTCCAGCTTCATTTTCAGCATTCAACGCCAGGATACCAACAATCTTGTCGGCTCTAGCAGCTGGCGTTCACGCTCATTAGCTTCCATTTTCACCACTTGCGCTTTAGCTTCCATCATAAGCTTCTTTTCACCAATGCATTTATCTTCTGCTGTAATTCCTTTTCCATCTGGAGCTTTGTAGTTCCATTTCTCTAACCATTTTCTTTTCTTCATCTCCTTCTTCAGCCAAACTCTACTTCTCTATTTCCCTTTAGCCAATCTCTTTTCTTCTTTAGGCATGACCACTTTCTTTTTGGCTCAGTTTCTCTCTTGAATGGTCTTCTCTGACTAGATAAACCTAGTTCATGCACTGTAATAGTTCTTCCTGAGGATACCATCTTAATAAACTTGGATATATTACGATCAAAAAGTCCTTTCAAATGCTGAGCCACAAAATAATTTCTAGCAAATTTTTGGTCAACCCTGATAGCTTGATGTTTTCTTATGTTTCAGTGATCTAGTATATATATACTCTGCTACTCTTCTCTTTGCTACTGCACATACTCTGCACTATATACCTACTATATATCTTACTCTCTATACCTATACTCTGCCATACCATTTCATTACCACCTCTTGCATTACCTCTTTTTCATATACCTCATACTATGTTTATATACTTTACATTATAAAGTAAATTAAATACAGACTGGAGAAATCATTGTTCTCATTTTGAATTCTGACAGAGTAAAGAAAAGGATGAAATCGTGTTTTCATGGTTAGAACACAGCTTTGTGTGTTAATCATATGCATACTGTATATCTTCTCTATACCTCTCTGCCTTCTGCTATACACACATACACCTGCTTATATATCTGCTATATACTCCTCTCCTCTTTCTCTCTCTATACCTGCATACTCTTTTCTATTTATTAAGAAGACATTTACCATGGAGGCTGAAAGAGGTCTTGCACTCAGGTTAGGCTGGCACTTCTGCATGTTTGTGGAACTGAGACTATTACTCTGGTATCTATGTTCAGATAATACTAACATAAAGTTGGTGGTGGTCTGCGCAACAGACTCCCTTCAGGGCAGCATCACCAGATATCCAGCCTGTCCTGGGTTGGGTTGGGATGGCTCAGATCATGTACTTTCAGGTATATTGTCCTCCTCACCAACATGAGGTGGTTTCAATCACAGAGAGCAGGATCATTCGCACTACCTTCCCATAAATAACTTCTTTATATATAATTACAGGTGTATACAATATTTAACATCTACAATATAAAGAACAAGGGATAGGACAGCACCTGGTGATGTCGCCTTGAAGGGAGCTCAGTTGCTTTATAACTGTTCTTGAATCAAACTTTTGGGTTGGGGGATGGCTCAGTCGTATAGCACCAGGTATATTGTCTCACTTCTGCAACATGCAGTGGTTAATCCCAGAGAAGAGCCGAGTTAATTCTTTTACCTTCCCATAAAATGTTCTTCTTTATTTTACATCTTATATAATTGTGATTAATATGCAGTATTTTAACATCTATATTTTAAACATATATATATATATATATATACATATATATATATATATATATATATATATATATATATATATATAAAGACACACATATCTACACTACATACACATATATATATATATATACATTCTTTATATATATCACTCTACACTACTATAACTATATACGCCCTCCGCCGCGCTTATATATATATATATATATATATATATATATATATATATATATACATATATATAACATATATATCTTCTATATATATATATATAGTATATATATATATAACCTTATATATATATATATATATATATATATATATATAAATATATATATTTATAAGGACAATATACTTAAAATATTTAATTCTATTAGGGTCAATTGATTCCAAATGAAACAAATATCGTTACAATAGCTGAATGCCGTTGCTTTTGGAAGCTAAATACCATAAATACCCCAACAGCTCTTCAGCTTACAGAGCTACAAACACAATAAATACAATGTACTTGACACTGAAGCTAACAAGATATCTCAGCTGTAGGCCAAGCACGACAAATGCTGAGGAAGGTATTCCAGTGCAAACTTGAATTAGTCAAGGGAGCCGCGAATCGAAAAAGTTTGAGAACCACTGATATACACCATTACTTTTCTCATGCTAATAAAAATAGTTTAAAATTTTTTTTATTTTCATTCCTTATTTATACCTTCTTTTATTAAAAGAAGCTAAGGCCACCACATCTTCGTGTCTAATTTTGTTATTCGTGAGTTAATCATATATATTTAGGTTAATAATCAAAACGAACGTGTTTGGAATATAATTTTTGAAAAAAAATTTAATTAAGCTGGAATATAAAGAACAATTTGGAAATCCCCCTTACGTTCCCATCGGGGAACGGAATAACGTTACTTTCGACTTCTCGGGAGATGGGACTAAATAAATTTGTCGTTCCCTAAGCGAGTTTTTCTCGAGAAAGCCGAAAAAAATTACGGAATCTAGGACTTCGAGTAGCCGAGTAAGGTTTAGCGTGTTTTAAGGAAGTAATAGATCGAAACTGCGGTCGGTCGCCTTTCGCGATCCGTCGATCATTTTTTCGAAGCGGCTTCGGATATCGCGAAACTAAAAGCAGCTGGAGAGTTCTTATACGCCCCTCGTTACTTTCCGTGGGGTGTTGGGCCTTCTAAAGAACACTTTGAAAATTAACGTGAAAAAATCTCAAGGGTTCTTCCCCCCTTACGCTCCAATCGGGGCACCAAATAACCTTTACTTTCGACTTCTCGAGAGTTGGGGCAAAATAAATTT
This sequence comes from Trachelipus rathkii, assembly GCA_015478945.1. Lineage (NCBI taxonomy): Eukaryota > Metazoa > Arthropoda > Malacostraca > Isopoda > Trachelipodidae > Trachelipus > Trachelipus rathkii. Next base: position 13,413 of record JABUQX010007796.1, read on the forward strand.
TTCGTTCCCTAAGCGAGTATTTCTCGAGGAAGCTAAAAAAAATTACGGAATCTGGACTTCGCGTTGCCGAGTAAGGTTAAGCGCGTGATTAAGAAGTAATAGATCGAAACTGTGGTCGCCTATCGCGTTCCGTCGAGAATTTTTCAAAGCGGTTTTGGATGTCGAGAAACTAAAAGCAGCTTAGACACCCCTCGTTACTTTTAAGGGTTTTCACGCCTTCTTAAGAACACTTTGAAAATTAACGTAAAAAAAATCTCAAGAGTTCCCCCCTTAAGCTCCGTTCGGGGCACGAAATGACGTTACTTTTGACTTCTCGTTAGTTGAAGCAAAATAAATTTTTCGTTCTCTAAGCGAGTTTTTCTCGAGAAAACCAATAAAATAACTGATGTTGATGTATATATCATTGAGATAGAATCAAAATTGTTGCTGATGATGCGTTAATATTGATTTTTACACAAAAAAATGTTTCTATTGTTAGTATCAAAATTATTGCTGATGATGCGTTTATATTGATTATCACACAAAAAATATCTATATAAAAAATGACGTTTCTCGATTACCATAAAAACGACCTCGAACGATCAAACGGCAATATTCTCTGGGATGAACTTTCGTTAAGCGTAATATTTATTATTATAGTGACTATTATTCAGTACCGTTTATACGTCGAAGTTCAAATTCAAAATTCGAAAAAAAAAAATCAAATTTTTCCGAGGTCGACTTTTTCGAGAGCAATTTTGAAATAGACCTTTTGAGTTATAAACAATTCCGATGAAACGTCACTATTGGAACTATTATCACGACTAACGACGTATTAAGCGTAGAAAATGGATTCTAAACGAGTAGAGTCATTTATTTTTGGCTTTTACGAAACGTCACTATAGGAGAGTTTCGAGGTTTATGGGCGTCGTGGCAATATTTTTTATTTATTTTTTTAATTTAGTTTCCCTCTAAAAAAAAATTATGTAGAAAATTGGATTAGGGAGACTAACTATACAAAAATTTAATTATAATAATGTAGCGAAAATCGTCAAAGCTACAGAAATGGCGTCATAGCGTTGTTTTTTTTTATTATGTTTTTGTTTAGTTATCTCTAAAAATTATTTTTCATAAATCTGAATTTGGGAGTGTAAATTAAAAAAAATATTATATATTAAAGTACATTCCCTCGAAAAATTTTGCAACATCTCCGGAGTAATAAGTTACGTTATTTTTGTGCCACTGATCGAGAGCGTAAGTGGGGATTTAAATTTCTTTAACGTCGATTATTTATTTAAGAATTGATATTCAGGTATTCCCATTATCATATATTTGCTTTTCTATGTTTTAATTTTTTCCAATTTTCATCATACCTTTATCAGTGAAACTTTTCGTTTTTTTCCTCAAAATACACGATAGTGACGTTTCGTAATTACCGAGACGATCCTCGGAGGGGATCATCGAGGCCGGGTTTAATCTCGGCGTCAAATATAATTAATGTTCGATTACCATAAAGCACCTCGAATCGATCAAGACGCGTCGATATTAAGTGACGTTTCGAGCCAAAATAATGACTCACGCGTTAGAAAGGAAAAATGCCAAGCATATAGAAATGGGTCGTCATGCGTTTTTTTTTTAATTATTTTTAGTTTAGTTACCTCTAAAATTATTTTTCATAGAAAATGATTTTAGGGAGAACTAAATTGAAAAACTTATATATTTAAAGTACAACTTTCTAAAAAACTCGTTAAGGGACGAAATTTTTGCAACATTTTCCGAGAGGTAAAAGTTAGCTTATTTTGTGCCCGATCTAAGCGTAAGTGGAGCTTAAGATTTCTTACGTCGAATTTTATATTAAAATTGAATATTCAGTCGTATCACTGTTCAGTACTTGTTATTTTTTCTATGGTTTCTTATTTTCTAATTTTCATCATACTTTATCCGTGATCTTATTCTTTTTTTTCCTGTCTAAATACGATAAGTGAGTTTCGTAATTTACCGAGACGACTCGTAGGTGGATCAATCGAGGCCATGTTTACTCTCGGCGTCACATAATATAATGAGTTTACCTAAACGACTGACGAACAATGAAGGCAATATTCTCTGGGAACAACTTTCTTAAAGCGTAATATTTTATTATGGTAATCTATTCGTAGTTATAAGTGAAGGTCTAAGTCAATTCGAAAAAAATTCAATTTTTTCCGAGGATCGACTTTTTGGAGAGCGTTTGAACTTAGACCTTTTGAGTTATAAACGGTTCCTGTGAAACGTTACTATTGGAACAATTATTGCTTAACGATGTTCTAAGCGTAAGAAATGGATTCTGAAACGCGTAGAGTCATTTATTGTGGGCTTTTACGACACTATATGACGAGGACGTTTCCGAGATAAATGGGCGTCGGTGCAGATTTTTTTTTTTTTTTTTTAATTTAGTTTCTTTTCTTATAGTAGAAATGGAATTTACGGGAGACTAAACTATAAAAAAAATAGTTATAATAAAATAATTAGTTTAGACGGGTGGTTCTGCAACTTTTTCGAATTCGGGTAACCCATGACTGAATTCAAGTTTGCAGAGTCACCATGTTAGTTCAAAAAAGAAAGTCTTCCATTATAAAAGTAGGGTCTATTCATTATTCAAAAAATTTGCAATAATTTTGGCTGATCACAGCATGCAATATTGCATATCCTAGATTTGGCTTAATATAAATGAATATTATAAGAATCATACTAAATATTCTTAAAGTTCAAAGTTGGAAAATTCAAATCGATTAAAATTTTTAAATGAAACCTGAAATATAATTATGAAAATGTTCAATTTCCGCGTCACCCTAGTGGAAGCTGAGCCACCAAATGTGAAGGCTCCACAGTTGGAGAACCACTGGTATAGACTTAGATGATGATAAATAATTAAGACTTTAGAAAATTAAGAAGAAGGAAATAATATCATATGTGGATAATGATTATTATAATTTTACAGACTTAGATTCGTAACTTTTTTTTTTGTTTCTCTTTGGGAGAAAAACTCGCTTAAAGAACAAAAAATTTATTATTTGGCGACCAATCTTCGAAAGTAGAGGGTACAAGTTATATTCGTGCCCGACGAACCGTAGAGGGTAACTTTGTAGATTTTTTTTTACGTTCTTTTTAGCTTTTTTTTCCTCAGAAATGATAGTGACGTTTCGTATTACGAGAGATCTCGGAGGGGTTTATGAGGCAGTATCTCTAGCGGCGTCACTATAACAAAATGACGATTTCTCGATTAACTTAAAAGACCTCGACAATAAGAGGCAATATTCTCTAGCTTAAAAAAATGGATTCTTAAACGCGTAGAGTCATTTATTTTGGGCATTTTTTACGAAACGTCACTATATGGCGACGACGTTTCCGAGGTAAATGGGCGTCGTGCAATATTTTTTATTTATTCTTATTAAAAAAAAATTATTAATATATTTAAAGTACTTTTCCTCGAAAAAAAACTCGCTAAGGAACGAAAAATTTATTTGCAACATCTCCCGAGAGTAAAAAGTTACGTTATTTCGTGCCCCGATCTAAGCGTAAGTGGGGACCTTAAGATTTCTTTACGTCGATATTTATATTAAGAATTAATACCTTTAACCGTTTTCAGTACTCTGTTTTTTTCTATGTTTTTAATTTTTCCTAATTTTCATCAACTTTATCCGTGACTTTTGTTTTTTTCCTCAAAATACGATTGTGACGTTTCGTAATTACCGAGACGATCCTGGAGGGGAATAATCGAGGCCGTGTTTATCTAACCGAGAATTAAAAGGTTACCGTTTCTCGATTAACAATAAAACGACCTCGAACGATCAAACGGCAATATTTTCAGGGATGAACTATCGTTAAGCGTATTAATTATTATTATAGTGACGTTTATTCTGTACCGTTAATAAGTCGAAGGTCTAAGGCAAAATTCGAAAAAAAAAATTTCAATTTTTTCCGAGGTCGACTTTTTGGAGAGCGATTTTGACTTAGACCTTTTGACTTATAAACGGTTCCTGTGAAACGTCACTATTGGAAATTATTACGCTTAACGATGTTCTAAGCGTAAAAAATGGATTCTAAAGGCGTAGAGTCATTTATTTTGGCTTTTAAGAAACGTCACTATATGACACGACGTTTCGAGTAAATGGGGTGTGCAATATTTTTTTTTTTTATTTAGTTTCTTATGCAGATTTCAAATATAAATGAATTTAAGGGAATAAACTATATATAATATAATAAATATAGTATAGATGAAGTAAAATAATTAAGACTTTAAGAAAAATTAAGACGAAAGGAAAAAAGATAATATGCATATGTGAATAATGATTATTATACCTTCTTTACAGACTTAGAATTTCGTAACTTTTTTTTTTCTTTGGTTTTCTCTCTTGGGAGAAAAACTCGCTTAAGGAACAAAAAATTTATTTTGCACCATCTCCCGAAAAGTAGAGGGTAACGTTATTTCGTGCCCCGAGCGAACCGTAGGAGGGTACCTTTGAGATTTTTTTTACGTTAATTTTTAAAGTGTAGCGAAAAATCGCTCAAAGCCTACAAGAAATGGGCGTCGTGCGTTGTTTTTTTTTAATTATTTCTTGTTTAGTTACCTCTAAAAAAAATTTTTTTTTATAGAAAACTGAATTTAAGGGAGACTAAATTAAAAAAAATAATAATATGTTTAAAGTACACTCGCCCTCGAAAAAAAACTCGCTTAGGGAACGAGAAAAGTTACGTTATTTTGTTCCCCGATCGAAGCGTAAGTGGGGACCTTTAAGATTTCATTACTTCGATATTTATAATAAGAATTGATGTTCAGGTATTAGTTATCATTAATTGTTTATTTTTTCTATCTTCCTAATTTTTCCTAATTTTCATCAGACCTTTATCCGTGAACTTTTCGTGTAGCAAAAAATCGCCCAAAGCCTATAGAAAATGGGCGTCGTGCGTGGTTTTTTTAGTTATTTTTTGTTTAGTTACCTCTAAAAATTATTTTTCATAGAAAACTGAATTTAAGGGAGACCAAATTAAAAAAAAATATTAATATATTTAAAGTACACTTGCCGTCGAAAAAAAACTCGCTTAAGAACGAAAAATTTATTTTGCAACATCTCCCGAGAAGTAAAAAGTTACGTTATTTTGTGCCCCGATCTAAACGTAAGTGGGGACCTTTAAGATTTCTCTACGTCGATATTTATATTAAGAATTGATATTCAGGCATTCACTTTTCATTAATTGTTTATTATTTATATGTTCTTAATTTTTACTAATTTTCATCATACGTTTATCCGTAACTTTTCGTTTTTTTTCTCAAAATACGATAGTTACGTTTCGTAATTACCGAGTAGATCCTTGAGGGGGTCCTCGAAGGCGCGGGTTTACTCTACGCCGTCACTTATAAATAAATGAGTTTCTCGATTAGCCATAAAAGCCTCGAACATCAAACGCAATATTCTCTGGTATGACTTTCGTTAAGCGTATTAATTATTATTATAGTGACGTTTATTCTGTACCGTTTATTAGTCGAAGGTCTAATTCAAATTCGAAAAAAAAATCAAATTTTTCGAGGTGACTTTTTCTAGAGATTTTTGAATAGACATTTGAGTTATAAACGGTTCTATGAAGACGTCTATTGAACTATATTACGTCTAACGATGTTCTAAGCTTAAAAAAATCCCGAGAAGTAGCGTTATTTTGTGCCCCGATCTAAACGTAAGTGGGGACCTTTAAGATTTCTTACGTCGATATTTATATTAAGAATTGATATTCAGGCATTCAATTTTATTAATTGTTTTATTTTTTATATGTTTATAATTTTTCTATTTTCAATATCCTTAATCTGAACTTTCGTTTTTTTTTCGCTCAAATACGATAGTGCGTTTCGACTTACGAGAGATCCTCGAGGGTTCAATGAGGCGGGTTTACTCTACGGCGGTCAGTCTAATAAAAATATGACGTTTCTCGATCGCAAATTAAAAAGACTCAAAATCAAACGGCAAATTCTCTGGTAGAACGTTTCGTTAGAGCGTATTATATTATTATAAGTGACCATTATTCAGTACGTTATAAGTCGAAGTCTAATTCCAAAATTTCGAAAAATAAATTCAAGATTTTCGAGGTCGACTTTTTTCGAGCTTTTTGAATAGCTTTGACTTATAACGGTTACTATGAAAGTACTATTGATACTATTATTACGCACTAAATGTCTAAGCTTAAGAAAAAATGGGATTTAAAACGCGTAGAGTTCATTTATTTTGGGCTTTTACGAAACGTCATTATATGACGACGACGTTGAGGTAAATGGGCGTCGTGCAATATTTTTTTTATTTTTTTTTTAATTAGTTTCCTCTAAAATTATTTATGTAGAAATGAATTTAGGAGACCAAACTTAAAAAAACTATTATATAAATAAATTAGAGAAAAATGTTCAAGCTACAGGAAAATGGCTTAATATATTTAAGAGACTTTCCTCGTTAAAAAAAAACGTCGGCTTAAGGGAAAATTTTGTCATGCGTTGTTTTTTTTTCATTATTTTTTGTTTAGTTACATCTAAAAATATATTTTTCATAGAAAATGAATTTAAGGGAGACAAAATTAAAAAAATATTATATATTTTAAGTCATTCTCGAAAAAAAACTCGCTTAAGGAACGAAAAATTTATTTTGCAATATCTCCCGAGAGGTGAAAAAAGTTACGTTAATTTTGCCCCGATCGAAGCGTAAGTTGGGACCTTTAAGATTTCTTTTACGTCGATATTTATTTAAGAATTGAATATCAGGTATTACTTTTCAGTACTTGTTTATTTTTTCTATGTTGTTAATTTTTCCTAATTTTCATCATACTTTTATCCGTGAACTTTTCGTTTTTTTCTCAAATACGATAGTGACGTTTTAATTACCGAGACGATCCTCGGAGGGGATCAATCGAGGCCGGGTTTACTCTACGGCCCATAATATAATGACGTTTCTCGATTACCATAAAACGATCGAACGATCAAACGGTAATATTCTCTGGGCGAACTTTCGTTAAGCGTAATAATTATTATTATAGTGACCATTATTCAGTACCGTTAATAAGTCGAAGGTCTAAGTCAAAATTCGAAAAAAAAAATTTCAATTTTTTCCGAGGTCGACTTTTTGGAGAGCGATTTTGACTTAGACCTTTTGAGTTATAAACGGTTCCTGTGAAACGTCACTATTAGAACAACTATTACGCTTAACGATGTTCTAAGCTTTTAAACGCGTAGAGTCATTTATTTTGGGCTTTTACGAAACGTCACTATATGGCGACGACGTTTCCGAGGTAAATGGGTACTTTTAATATTTTTTTACTTTTTTTTTAATTTTAGTTTCCTCAGAAAATTATTTATCATAGAGAAGTTAAATTTAAGGGAGATACTAAGTATAAAAAAAATTTAATATAAATAAATACTAGTATAGATATATGGTTTCAAACTTTTCGATTCGGCACCTTGACTAATTCAAGTTGGAAGTAACCACCTGTTAGATTCTTAAAGAAGAGTCTTCCAATTTTATAAAATAGTGTCTACCATTTAATCATAAATTGCAATAATTTTGCATGATCACAGCATGCCAAAAGCATTCCCAGGATTTGCCTCTGAATATATAAATATAGAAGGATAACATAAATAAAATTTTCTTAACAAAGTTGGAAAATTCAAAATCGATTAAAACTTTTAAATAAAAACTGAAATACGATCATGAAAATGTTCAAAACTTTCAGCGTCACCCCTGAGGAGAAGCTGCGCCACCCAAATGTGACGCGTCACACAGTTTGAGAACCAATGATCTATACTATATTTATTTATATTCATATTTTTTTTTATAGTTTAGTCGCCCTTAAATTCAATTTTGTACGATAAATAATTTTTAGTGGAAACAAAATAATAAAAAATATTGCACGACGCCCATTTACCTCGGAAACGTCCTCGTCATATAGTGACGTTTCGTAAAAGCCCAAAATAAATGACTCTACGCGTTTAGAATCCATTTTTTACGCTTAGAACATCGTTAGGCGTTAAAATTGTTCCAATAGTGACGTTTCACAGGAACCGTTTATAACTTAAAAGGTCTAAGTCAAAATCGCTTTCCAAAAAGTCGACCTCTGAAAAAATTGAAATTTTTTTTTTCGAATTTTGACTTAGATCTTCGACTTATTAACGGTACTGAATAATGGTCACTATAATAATAATTATTAGGCTTAAAACGATAAGTTCGTCCAGAGAATAGTTGCCGTTTGATCGTTCGAGTCGTTTTTATGGTAATCGAGAACGTCATTATATTATTGTGGGCTGTAGAGTAAACCGCTCGATTGATCCTCCGAGGATCGTTGGTAATTACGAGACGTCCTATCTATTTTTGAGTAAAAAAACGAAAAGTTCACGGATAAAGGTATATAGAATATTAACATTAAGAACATTAGAAATAAAAAGACAGTAATAAAGTGAATACCTGAATATCAATTCTTAATATTAAATTGACGTACAAAAATTTAAAGGTCCCTTACCTTAGATCGGGAAAAATAACGCACTTTTTTTCGGGAGATGTTGCAAAATAAATTTTCCGTTCCTTAAGCGAGTTTTTTCCAAGGAATTGTATTTAAATATATTAATATTTTTTTAATTTAGTCTCCTTAATCATTTTCTATGAAAATAACTTATTTTTGAGGACTAAACAAATAACTTAAATAATAACAACGCAAATGACGCCCATTTTCCTGTAGGCTTTGAGCGATTTTTCGCTACATTTATTTATATTAATATTTTTTTTATAGTTTAGTCTCCCTTAAATTCAATTTTCTACGATAAATATTTTTTAGGAAGCTAAAATAAAAAAATAAATAAAAAATATTGCAACGACGCCATTTACCTCGGAAACGTCGTCGCCATATAGTGACGTTTCGGTAAAAATCCAAAAATAAATGACTCTACGCGTTTAGAATCCATTTTTTTAAGCTTAGAACATGCGTTAAGCGTAAAAATGAAGTTACAATAAAGGCGTTTCAATAATGAATGTTTATAATAAAAAGGTCTATTTAATCGCTCTCGACAAGTCGAGCCTCGGAAAATTTCTGATTTTTTTTTTTTCGAATTTTGAATGACTTCGACTTATAAAACGGTAAGAATAATGGTACTATAATAATTAATATTAATAGATGGCCCCTATTTTTATTAATTGGAAGACTTCTTTTTTAGAATTACTAGGGTGACTTGCAACTTGAATTAGTCAAGGGTGCCGTGAAATTAATCATGATCTATACTATATTTATTTATGTTAATATTTTTTATAGTTTGTCTCCCTATTCAATTTTTAACGATAAATATTTTTAGTAGCGACTAATTAAAAAAAAAATTTGCACGACGTTCATTACAAGATAGGGACACGACAAAACTTCTTTTTACTTCTCTGAGATGGTGCAAAATAATTTTTCGTTTCTTAAGCGGTTTTTTAAGGAAACGAAAATAATACACTAACGACGACGCTGGATGAATTGAGCCTAGTTCTCTCTTGGGTGGCGAGTCTTGAATGTATTTAAAGTTTCGGGTATATAATATATTTAATTATATTATAATATATATATTATATATATTATAATATATATAATTAAATATATATATTATTAATATATATATTATACTATATATATACTAAAATATATATAATATATATATATTATATAATATATTATATAATATATATATATATATAATATATATATATATATTATATATTATATACTATTATATATTATATATATATATATATATATATTATTATATATATTATATAATATATATATATATATATATATATATTTATAGTATATATTATATATTATATTTAATATATTTAAGCTTATTTATATTTTTTAATGTGTAATAAAATTTTTTTTCATATTTTTAATTTGTTTCCAGATTCTTCGGCATATTAACTACTCGTGACGATAAAGACACCGCCAACTCGTCGCTGAAGATATGACGAATCCTCTCCCAACGGAACAATAATATTTCTCGGGAGAAAATCGCACTACGATGAAATCGGACGTTGGCGGATTTAGGGAATCTGGCTCCGAGGGAATATGGGTCTGTTCGGGTATTGTTGTCGACGCTAAAAGAAGAAGATGCGACGTTTCCATTGGTCGTGATCACGATAGCGACCGTCGACGTGTTTTGTCGCAAGCGGATAACACTAGCACGTTTTCAACCAAAGATCGCTTCTCGGAAGGAAAGATCGCCGAAGATAGCTCTACGATGAAATCGAACCTTCAAGAATTTACCATTTCTGGTTCTAGAGGGATGAGATCCCGTGCCCCTTTTGGGGTTAATATCGAGATTAAAAGAAGAGTTAATGATGATCACGATAGTGAACACAACCGACTTTTACCTCGCCCAGAAAAAGTTGAATGGACGGATGAACAACGAAAAGTGATCGCGAATATGAGTGTGTTGCTCGATTTTGAACTTCGGGAATATATCGGCTCGGTGTGCTACGAACATGCAAAGAAATTATCCGAAGTTCTCTTAGAAATGCTAAAGAGAAAACAACTAAAATATTTTTTACGAGAATTCGGGCACGCCATGTCCTGCGGGGAGGAACACGGATCTTTATGCTTCATGTTTAAGAGAGTCGTCGATCACGTTTGTCGCGCGACTCACCCATGCGCTCTTAAAAATATCTACGGTGACGTGCTTCGTCTTCACCTGGACACGTGTACCGACGCTAGCTGTGGATTTCCGAAATGCGAGCTTCGTCGTGAACAGAGACGAAAACGATTGATCGAGGGTTCTTAAAATCCCGCGATTCCTCTCATTTTCCATCATTATTTTGACCGATCATAAAAAGATTCATTTTTTATTTCATCAGGCAATATTCGTATTTTTATGGTCGTAGATTGTTTATTTTTTGCTACGACGAGAACGGTATAGGAATTCTTTTTTATTATTTATCAAATAAATAGCTATAATTAATTGTATCATAATAACGTTTAATATTTTTTTGGTAAATATGCATACCTTCATTTCTGTAACTCTTTATAAAATTTGTAATAATAACATTTTTTTAAAAAATAAATAAAATATACAAATTATGTTTGGCGTGTGATTAATCTTTTTATCTTCTTATCTCATTCTTATCTTCTTATTTTATCTATCTATGTACTATTAATTTTAAACATGCCAAAACATGGACCCATTTTTTTACACTTTGTTCAGATGATTTAACCGCAAAACTTTCACAGTATATTGTAATTTTTCTTTGCACCACCTATTCGCAATTACGGTCATATTTTTATTTTCTAGTTTCTTACATAAAAGTTGTTAATAAATTATCTCTTGAAATATATTTAAAGACTGTTTTATAAAATGTTGGTAGTTTTAATTTTTAAATATCAGTTTGCATACTAAAATATTTAGAAAAAATAGATTATTGAGAATTCTTTAGAAAAAAATTTTATAATACCTCTTTTAGAAATGAATTATTTTTTTTCTTCGAATTTTTAAAATTCACCAGTTCCCTTTAGTGCTATTTTATTATGCGTTTTGCAACAAAATTTGATCTTATTGTTCAATTTTATTACAGACTTTTTGCAAATATGCCTATAGAGAAATTAGATTCAGGAAATTTCAGTAGAAGAAATTTTTTTTTTCGGGAGAGAAACCGAAAACTTCAATAACTAAGGAATTTGAGATATCGTAAAACTAAAATCAGTTTAGGGTCCTCAGGTACTCCTCATTAGTTTGCGGGGGTACAGGGGGTAAAAGTTTCAAAATTTCCGGAAAAACCCTAAGTGTTCCCCTTTGCGTAAGGTAGTGGACACAAAATCGTTCCTTTATATGGGTTGTGAAAATCTAAATTGATTTTCCTTTAAGAATTTATTCACAGATATATAAAAAACAACGAAATTTAAGGCGTAAACTAGACTCTTGTAGGGTAATAATAATTGATAATTGAAATTGCTTAAGCCAGTGACATTTTTTTCATTAGAATTTTAAATTCACAGGTAACGTTCCTTCGGTGCGAATTTTTATTATGCGTTGTGGAAATTGATTTTCTTAGGTGGTGGGCAAAAAATACGTTCCTATATTTGGGTTTGTGCAATTTAAATTTTAATGTCCCTTTAGAAATTTTTTCCACAGGAAATAAAAAAACACGGAATTTAGGCGTACAACTAGCATGCTCCTTGCAAGTAGGTATAACTAATTTGATAGATTTGACTTGCAATTTCGCATGACCATCTATTTATTTTTTTCGATTTTTTTAAATCACCTAGTAGTCTTTAGTGATTTTATTATGGGTTTTTGGCACAAATTTATTTTATGTTCCTTTATTAAGTAAAGAATATAGAACGGAAATTTCCCGGAAGGTAGTGGGTTGGGCATATGGTTGCAGGCTTTTATTTCAAACCGCGATGGTGCGACCGACTAGAGAGAATTGTTTTTTTTCGGGGGAGAAACGAAAACTTCAGTAACTAGGAATATTGGAGATATATAAAATAAATCGCTGTAGGGTCTCGGTATTTCCTTAGTTTGGGGGTACAGGGGGTTACTGGGACAGTTTCAAATTTTAGAAAAAACTAAGTGGCCCCCTTTGGCGTAAGGTGGTGGAAAAAAAAATCATCAGTTCTTTATTATTAGTATTGTGCCAAAAATTTAAATAAATTGTTCTTTGAATTTTTTTCACAAAGATGAAAAATCTCACGGGATTTAGGACCGTAAGTAGCTGCCTCTTACAGTAGTTCATAACTAATGATAATTGAAATCGCTTTACGTAGACCATTATTTATCATAAAATATTATAAAAATTTATTCATTATTCTAAAATATCCGCTGACTTTCATTCAGTTCTAATAAATTTCTCGTTGAGGTAAAGAAATTTAAATAATTGATTTTCGATATTTGTTTCATGGAAACGATAAATTAAAATTCCGTTGAACTTTAAACTCTTTAAATAAAATCAGCCCGCGTAACAACTTTAGCTCAGTTTTTGCGTATTCAGGCCAAAAGATGGCATTCGTCAAACCGCTCGTTTTGGCTCTCGCTTTTTATCTATCGCGAGCTGCTGATTCGACCATCGATTGGAATAGCGATATTCTAGCGAAAAATGTATACTGAGTCGCTTTGCAACATAGAAACGAATACATTTTCTTCAATTATACGCAAAGCTCAACGTTATATTTTTCAAAATCGAAATATTGCCAAGATTTAGACGACCTTTTTATTATACTACATTCCGTCGAAGTAGGAGAAATTTGCAAACACAACGATCTTTATTCGTTCACTGGCAAAAGACTAACTTTTCCGAAGGACGTTCAACTATTGACCTAGGACAATTTTTTTTCCCAACATCCTTTTTTGTATAAGAATATTATTATATTAAAGTACGATCTTAAAAAAAATTCTCATTCCCTAAATGTTGTATTCCAATATACTTCTAATACGGCAAAAACGAACGCGTCTTCGTCGTTACATTTTAAAAACAATAACAAAGCTCTCAACCTATCGACCCATACGATAGAGGATAAAATCATGATCCCGTTCGATTCACAAACGATAAATTATTGCGGATTTTACATATTTGGAAAATGTGATCATATTTTCTGTAATAAAAATTCAACAGTAGCAATCGAAGGAGAACAAGAACAAGACGAAAGTGGAACCTCATTCCAAGATTACATTATTGTAATATTTTTGTGTTTACTTGGCGTCCTTTCATTAGTTTTAGTGATGTTCTCCGTTATATGTCAGCAGTTGACGAGAAGGGGCACCTATTAACCTAATCAATACGCCCAAAATTTTGGTTTCTCGAAATAGCCAAATCGATCAGTCCAAAACTTCTCCGCTACTTTAAATTATATATATATATTATATAATATATATATATATATATATATTATTAATATTTTTTAAAAAAAATCATAATATATTTATTATAATATATATATATATATATATATATATATAATATATATTATAATATATATATATATATATATATATATATATATATATATTTATTTATTTTTATTAATGTTTTTTAAAAAAAAAATAATTTTTGCGTTTTTTTTTTCTATTTCTGATGCTGTTCGAATAACTTAGAAAAGCGTCTGTTTTTCATAGGTTTTTTTTTCATTTCTAATCTCAAACCGGTGATAAAAGTGGTGAGTGAAATGCTTAGCTAGCTAGCTACCGGGCCCTATGATTAAGTAATTTAGCGACATTTTTCAATTTACTTTTTAACATTTGTTTGCATCCTTTTTTTCAGTTTTGATGAGCACTTGTTTCTTATTTTTATGCGCAAATAGATAATAAAAATGGATATGTATATATAACATTTTTTTATGCCAAAAATTGTTTTGTGGCAAAATTAAAAATTCATTTGTTTATTTTTTGATGATTATTGTAGGTATTTTCTTTTAAAAAAATAAATAATAATATTTATTTTTTTACGCACACCTGTGAGTGACACGTAATATCGCGCTCTAAAATTTGCTGACATCGGCATTTAAATAGTATAAAAGAGGGAGTGAGCCATCGGTGCCATCAGTTATCGACAGTGTCAAGGCGAGTGCGGATACCTCCTCTTCTGTTCAAGACCGTGATTTTTCGTGCTGTTCCTTCGAGCGCTAGGTGACGATATTTTCTTTGGAAGCCACTATCGCGGTGCCATTGTTCTCATTCTCGGCGAAGATTAGACTGATCGGAGGAGTAATCCCACCCACTTCCCATTTATAATATTATCGTGAGTGGTTTTTAATTTATTAATATTAGTTTCCAAATAAAATTATATGCATCCTACATTGCCGTGTAATACTTTTAAAAATAATATATAGTTGAATAAAGTATTTTTAATTGTTGTTATTAATCATTTTCCGTAATAATTTTCAGAAATATTTAAATAATTTGTCAAAAAAATGAGAAGAAATTGTTTCACAAAAATTATTTTAGCCCCATAAACTTGAGTGAATAAAAATGATTTTCTTTTTTTTGATCCCTTTGGGAAGTATTGGTCTGGGCACGTGGTCGTATATTCAGCTATCAGCACTCTATATTTTCGAGACGAGGTAACTGATTTTAATGAAATTTATTAATGTATTTTTTTGAAATATATTAACTTTTTTAATTTTTTTTAATAAAGATAAGAAAGGTAAGAAAAAATCGACCTCTGAAGGAAAATCGTCTAAAAGGAGAGGAGGTAATGGCAGAGCAAGAAGCGGGATCGACCACGACGATATAGAATAGATAATTTATCGTCAAATAATAATTTAGTAATTACGATTTTTTTCCATCTTCTTTTCGTATAATGTCCTTGTCGTTTCTCGTAATTTGGTGGCCTAACGCCTTTTACAAAGAATTTAAGAGTACTGGGGACTGAATAAATCGACGAAAATGCGATTAAAATGAAATCATTTTAATTTTTTAGCGATTCGTTAATAATTACTCGACTAATTATCTCCTTCATTCTTATATTTTTTTTAGATACGAGGAATGTGCCATCGACGATGAACGAAGAAGAAATCAAATCGTCCTTAACGGAAACGACGATCCAAAAACTCGAGTCTGGAAGTAGTAATCACGCTCACGGCGAAACGAATCATCGCAGATGCACCAATAAACTTTTTGGCAAAATCCTCTCATTCGGGGTGAAACACAGGAGCGACCAACGTCGCGTAAGAAGATCGAGGAAAGCCGGTGCGAAATCAGTTTTTTACCGAGATTCCATACAAAGAAGCTCGCCTGGTGTCGGCGCAGAGTTAAGCGAGCTGGCGGATCCCAGTCTAAAAAAGCTCCATGACGTCTCGATACCACCACCCTCCATTCCGGACTTAGTCGAGAAGGCGAGCGGCTCCCGAGATCCGTTGAAAAAATTAGCCGAGATCTCGGATACGAAAGAATCGAAGTCTACTTCTCCACCGCCTTCGTATTGTGACGTCGTCAAAATTAAAGAAAAGGTGATCCACCCCGAAGACAAATCGAATGAAAGTGTCTCTGGTGCGGAAAAAATGGTGACGGATAAAGGTAGCGCTGAATCGATCTCACCGCCTCCTTTTCACGGAGCCTCTGACGATGGCGACGTGAAGAAATACAACCCTCAGCGTCCGCAATTTTTGGAGGAAGATATAAGATCGGCGAGTCTTTTGGACTTAAGAGTGACTAATATAGAAAATTTGTTGAAAGAACTCATATACCTCGTTCGAACGAACGAGCGAGAATCTAAGAGTGAAAAAAAAATTCAAGAATTCGGCGGGCAAGCTCAAAATATCAACGCGCATTCCGCCACAGCCACCACTCTTAACGCCACAGTGACTGTCACTGGCAATGGCAACGCGACTGCCACTGCGAATTCATCATACCCCACAGTCATTCCAATTTTAATCGAGCCTCGCACTACCCCTTCTAACCTCGAAAGAACTGCCCCCACCCCCTCCGAAGATGATTTATGGTCTGCCGCTTTAGGAAAACCCATAACAGAACAAAGCAGCGAATCACCACCCGGAAAAAGGAAAACGTCGTCGTTAGCCAATCCTTCCAAGAAGTCTCTCAAAAAGGTAAAGAAAAATTCATCGACAAAAAGTAAAAAAGTCCATTTTACAAATGATAAGAGCGATGCCGAAGGAAGCAGCGGCAACGGCAGTAGCAGCGGCAGCAGTGGTAGCAGTAGCGACAGCGATAGCAGTAGCGATAGCGACAGTAGCAGCAACAGTGGCAGCAGTAGCAGTAGCAGTAGCAGCGACGAGGAAGAAACGAGCGTCGAGAGCAACAAGTGTAAGGAAAAAAAAAGTAAACCTAAAAAAGAACGCAAATCCGAAGAGGCGAAGGTTGTGGAATCGTCGACCAATGACAACAACAATGTTGAAGAAAGCAAATTTGATAACAGCAAAGATAAAAAAATCGCCGTTTCTTCACCATCGAATCTTTCCACGTCACGTACATCTCGACTACCTTCGAAGAACGAGTCGAACCACCCCTCAATCTCCGAGAAAAATAAACCATCGAAAGAAAAGGAATACGGTTCCACTCGAGTCCCAATGGGAAAAAGCGATAGGAAAAAGCGCTCATCGAGCATTAATTCTTCTTCGAGCCAAAAAGACAGAAATTCGAGGCGTGCGCATTCCCTATCGGTCGAAAGAGAACCGTCCGGAAGTCGCGCTATCGATTACAGCGAGCCTCGCGACAACGCCTCTTCACTATCAACTTTCAAAATCCCGCGTTTGAGCCAAAGATCTTCCGATAAGTGCCCTAATCGTACTTTCTACAAGAATATTAAGAGCAGCAGCGGCAGAGCTTCACCATACGCGATTCACACATTATTCAAAAAGCCTTCATCCGCGAAGAATGTCGGTGAAAGGTGCAGCAGTAGCGGCGATCCTTACAGGGATAGAAGATCGCCGTGCGCAGTCCCTCCAGTGATCGAGAACCGATCCACGTATCATCGGCATCATAACAGCAACGATAATAAAAATGGATATTGGAAATCGGGACATATAGACGAATCTTATAGGTACAATGGGTGGAGAAGAGAAATTGGTAGGGGATCGGATCGAAACCTTGACGAATACTCGGGTTACAGGACGTTCAGGGACGCCGAGGATGAATCACATTATCGCCATCGCCGATATTCCCCCCAAAGAGGTTCGCCCCATGGCGGTGCAGAATTATGTGCACTCAAGGACCCCCGTCTCAGAAAATATTACGACGCTATTCCCAATTTTTAGGAATTTTTCGTTTTTATATATATTTTGATTTTTAATTTTATTTATTTATATTATTATTAATATATTATATCTATATATATTATATATATATATATTATAATATATATATATATATATAATATTATATATATATATATTTATTTATATATTATATAGATATATATACATATTTAATTATATATATATATATTATTTATTATTTTATTATATTATATTTATTATATATATTTATTATATATATATATATCTATATATATATATATATTATATATTATTTATAATATATATATATAATATATATATATTTATTATCTATTATATATATTTACTTTTCAATTGTCGTTTGTAACGGTTATTTAATAAATTTCCAGATATTAGATTTGTTTTTTAAATCATTTCCTTCGTGATTTTATTTAACCGCCGATCTTCCAAAGATAACGAGGGTCGATGTAACGCACTTTATTAGTCAGTTTTTTTTATTTTTATATATCTTTTGGAAAAATAAAATAATAAATGTTTTCTATAAAACAACTTTATTTAATTCGTTTTTAACACGCCTCCAATAAAAATTGACATTTTTTAGTGGAATGAAGACCACAAAGAAACTCACCTCGCTTTGATGATGTTAAAATAAAAGAAAAATTGGAATACGCCTACAGTGATCCATAGACGAATGAGTCCGACTACGTCGGATCTCTCTAAAATGTTTTTAAAGATGCATTTTCCGTAGTAAAAATTTACTTTGGTGGTGTATGTACACAAACATCTCCAACAACAATACCATTCAGGGTGTTGTATTGTGTAAATTAAATACTCATTCCCACTTAAACCGAATAACAGCAGTTCGATTTCATCCTCAATCGGGTAGCGAGATAGAGAAAGGGAAGAAGAGTAAGAATGCCAAAAAAAACTCAATCTTCTTTCTTAATCGCGCAATAACCCGTGTTGTTACGATCGAACAAAAAAAGAGAACCTTATCTTCATACAGAACAAGGAATTGTCGCGCTCAGCAAAACAAAGACACTTAATTTTGTCTTCAACATTTTTTTTCCATGTAGTTGCAAAATCTTAAAATCGTTGGCAGATTTATCTCTCAGAAACACCCTTAACTTTGATTTATTTTCTAGGAGACTCATGTCGGCCAACTCAAACGATATTCGCCCGGTATATTTGACCCTGTCCAGAGGTTTATGGACTATTATGTATCTCCGAGAATCCTAAAAAGGATTTTGACTGTATTTCAATTTTACTAATTGATTCGATTCTTCTATTTGTAATAGAAGTATTGCAGTAATAGAAGAATTTGGTTTGGCACGGAATTCGGTAAAATCCTGAACATTCGACAGGTCATCCGTGTCGGGTTTCAAATACTTCATAGAGTTTAGTATTATATCCATTTTCAGTTCTTCATTCTCATTTTTGAGACAAAAGCCTTGTCCACCATTCATGTTCATTACTGGTTCCACGAAGAATTGTTATTCATAGAACTTTATTTTTGACAAAGTTGAAAAATCTTTTTCTTCACGTTCAGTGTTGGACACGCAAATAATGGAAGAGGAGCTATGCGCTTCAATCTTCGAAGGAAACGTTTCACATTCTAGAGTTAAAATGATGATACCACCATATACGGTATTTGCTTCGATATCCATATCATTACAAATTTTATTTGGAAAGAGTGTGCGACGACAGTCTTTAAAAAAATATTACAATAAATCATTTTAGGGTAGAGAGAAATAATAAATTTTCCGTCAAACGTGTTTTTATTTTATTTACTTTTCTTTTATTTCGCTAATTTGATATGCTTCGTCGCGAGTTTCGCTTAGAACGTCAAAACAATCCTCAAAAATTAGAATTGCAGCATTTTCGGTCACTTACGTTTCTTCGCACGAAACGTCTTCGAACCCCGATCGTCGAACCATCGATACGCCTTTGAAGTTTTCTGAATTTTCTTCGTCTTTTTTATATCTGTTACGCCCTGGGTGACTTTAAGGAAAGTAAATATATATTACGCGGATAAATTAAATTTAACAACTGAAATGTAAATTCTCTAATTTCTATGTTCCTTATCGATTCCGATTTCCTTTTTCTCGTCCAAAAACTTTGCAAATATGGCACACTTCTCATCGCTGATGCTTACCCGAGCTTCGAAAGATAGAATATTTGTTTTTTATTGTTACTTTAGATTTTTAGATTCTGTATTTTATGCTCAAATAATGATTAGAAAAAATATTTAATAGTTCCTTTTTTTTTGTATATATATTATATATATAGTATTATTTATATATATACTATATATTTTATATATATATATATATATTATATATAATACTATCCGATTATATAATAAATTATTATAATTAAATATATATATATATGTATAATAATATATATATATATATATATATATATATATATATATATATATATATAATTATATATTATATAATATATAAATATAATATTTTATATAATATATATATATATTATTATATTATTATTATATTATATATATATATATATATATCAGATGAATTTCATAAAAGAACCAACAAATAATACGTTCAGCGATAGTTTGTTCGTAAAAAATAACGTTTGTTCGTTTTATATCATTTTTCCTTTGCTCGATAAACGGTATTACATAATATTGAATCCGTCAAAGGAGCTCGACCTCGATTTATTTATTCTCTTCGAGGGTCGGCTCAAGTCCATGAAAGTTGATGAGAAATACAAAAAGACACACCGAGATTATATTTTTTATTGCGTACAGGAATTAAAAAAAATTAACAAACTCGATATTAAAAATTACACTAAAAAATCTTAAAAAATTAACTACAAGATTAAAACACCGAATCTCCCTAGGCGGGCACCTCGCGCGTTAGTCTTACGGCTAAGCTTTTTGATTCTCCAACGGACGCGCGACTGTATTATTCCGCGTGAATGAAGGAAGAGACCCTTTATCTCGCAAATTTTGTTGCTTAGCGAGCAAAGACTTGTAAAAGGTTGAGTCGTTATGCCCATCGGTGTCTTTTATTATTCCTTCTAATTTGTCTTCGGGGATGGGTAGCTCTCGATCGTACAGGGGTTCTGGTTTCTTGTTTATAAAAAAGTGACTCCTGAGAGGCTTCATAGCGTCATGAGTCATTTTAAAAAAAACTCTGCCCGGAAATAGGTTTTGTACTTGAATTTGTTTCAAAAATTTGATCTCGATTCGGTTATTTTCCAGGCGTTTTCTAAAGCTCTCATAGTCAACGGAGCAGCGGTTATTCGTAAACCCCTTCCAGTCGTAGAAGTCGCTGTGTTTCATCTCGCGTAATTCGCTTAGGACCCCCAATTCGTGATTCATAATTATATTCATCCATTTTTCGGGAGTACGAATAGGGCCCTGATTCAATTTTAATTCTATCAAACTCTTTAAATCGGGTCGTATAAAGAGACCGACACCCGAAATAATATGATTGTCATTTAGGAACTTGTGCGTAATGCTGTTTATGCCGCTACTCGAGGAGAGGACGTGCGTATAAGCGGCGATGAGGATACCGATATCTTTGGCGTCGTTTAACAATTCCGAATAAAACGTGAAATCGATGCCGTCTTTCGAGTTTCGGGCTTTTTCCTCGATAAATTTAACAACGCAAGAAATCCTTTCGGACAAATCGTTGGTTCCCTCCCCTTCGTGCCACGCGTAAAAATGCGCGGTGTTATCTTTCTTGGTGTAAATAGAAAAACTATAAAGATTTATTTTTGGAGTGTTGCTAAACGAACCAGCCGTCGATGAGGAGGAGGAGGGAGAGGAGGATTCACCCGCCGGACACTGGATTGGTTTTTGAGATCGCAAATCGGCCACCACGAACGATTTTGTTGCCATTTCCTCGTCCATTTTTTTCATTCTCGATAACGAATGCGTTTCATTCACGTGCCTACGATATATTTCTTCCAAAGCCGTTTTCTTCTCTCCTTCGGCTGTGATAAACGCGTCGCACACGAGGCATCTGCTGTAAGGACGCTCTTGAACTCTCGAAGATTTCCATTGGTTCGCGTAATCCATCACCAATGATTTTATTTTCGATATTTCTTCCCTTTCTTTATCGTGGATGGCGCTCGTTATGGGTTTATCCGTGATATTGAAGGTTCTCTTGAAAAAGCTCCCGCAAACCTTCTTGCGGCGTTTCGCGTCGAGGTAAAACGCGGCAGCGGATTCCTTCGAAACTCTCTTTCTACTTTTTCTTCCGCTTCTGTTTTTCGCCACGTATTGCGTCAAATCGGGAATTTCTATACGCGATGCGATAAATTCCCGCCGTCGCGCTTCGTCTTCGATTTGCAAAAAAGCTTCGAAACTTTCTCGAACTGAATTAGCCGGTACTGCCTCTCGGCAATGCAGATCGCAATTCAATTCGCAGAGCGGCCTCATAGCGTCCGTCGTCGAATAAACTACTTTTTTCCGAAAAACTGACTGGCGCGAGGAGACTCAGTGAGAGTCGATTAGGAAAGTCTCTCTCTACAATGGCTCCGGAATGGAGAATAGGTTTCTTACCACCGGTGCTCGATCTTTTTATTTCGGCGTTACACGTATACAAATTTTATTTTAAAGTTTTAAAATCCTTTATTTAAAAAAATTTAATTCTTATTTATTTTTAGTTTTTATTTAAATAAACTACGAGAATAAGAAACCGACCCACGAATGGATATAAATTTACCAAAATTAAAGAACGATTTGCGAAGATAAACGAAAACTTATTCAAGTTAACTCATCCTCGGGACGGGATGAGACGTCGTTAAACAAAATAGATTTCTCGAACCCCGAAGGCGTATTAATTAAATTTATATATTTTTTAATGTAGCTCCTCATATCTGCAGTCCTGCATTAAAAATATGTTAAGGGATAACGAAATTAAATAATTAAAAAAAATTTTAAATAGTTTTTTAAACGTGTTATGGTTGTCTAAGTTAAAAATCGTTAGTTAGTTTATTGAAATAACTAGCTCATTAATAGAAATAACGAGTTCATTTATAGAAATAACTGAAAATATGTTTTAATTTTTTTATACTATGAATATTAAACATGCCATTTTTCGTGCCCTTTTTCACGACCCTTTTTCATCCTCACTCTTTTCGGGCGGTTTTCCGCCAGTAAAACTACTGCGAACGTAGCGAGCGCCAGCTAGTGGAGTGAGTACCATCGGCCCAATTATTGCCCTATTTTACAGTTGCTAATTATCGGTAAATAAAGCATCCCCCTGTTCCTGGCCATAATATTCTCCAATTTCATAATTACCTATTTTGGGCAGTTTTTCTGCCGGTAAAACCACGGCGAACGTAGCGTGCGCCAGCGAGCGAAGTTAGTTCACCGGCATTATCATTGCCCTACTTTGTTGCCCTTTTTTCATTCAGCACGCGCTCGAAGGCAAGCCCTAACGCTTGCGTTAGGGAGGAGCGTTAACATCGCTGCTTGTTACAATTAATAAATATTTTGCTTATAATCTATGCCTATATACATAGACCATTCGTTTTAATCGCGAATAAAAATAGTAACGTTTCACGGGGATCGAGAAGATCTTCGAAGGAAATTCACCGAGGTCGGGTTCCCTCGAGGCCATCACTAGCTTATAGTAATAATCCGTAGAGTGTCGTTACGTTGGAACGTTAGATAACTCGATGATCTAATTCAAAAACGCCGTAAAAAATTTTACTTTGATAATTTTTTTGGACTTATTTTTCGGGGATTTTCGATTATACCTTCGAGATACATTAGTTATCTACGAAAGTTCGTTATAGTCAATTTCCTTACCCTCTAGAAACGACACTATAAGCTAGTGATGGCCTCGAGGGAACCCGACCTCGGTGAATTTCCTTCGAAGATCTTCTCGATCCCCGTGAAACGTTACTATTTTTATTCGCGATTAAAACGAATGGTCTATGTATATAGGCATAGATTATAAGCAAAATATTTATTAATTGTAACAAGCAGCGATGTTAACGCTCCTCCCTAACGCAAGCGTTAGGGCTTGCCTTCGAGCGCGTGCTGAATGAAAAAAGGGCAACAAAGTAGGGCAATGATAATGCCGGTGAACTAACTTCGCTCGCTGGCGCACGCTACGTTCGCCGTGGTTTTACCGGCAGAAAAACTGCCCAAAATAGGTAATTATGAAATTGGAGAATATTATGGCCAGGAACAGGGGGATGCTTTATTTACCGATAATTAGCAACTGTAAAATAGGGCAATAATTGGGCCGATGGTACTCACTCCACTAGCTGGCGCTCGCTACGTTCGCAGTAGTTTTACTGGCGGAAAACCGCCCGAAAAGAGTGAGGATGAAAAAGGGTCGTGAAAAAGGGCACGAAAAATGGCATGTTTAATATTCATAGTATAAAAAAATTAAAACATATTTTCAGTTATTTCTATAAATGAACTCGTTATTTCTATTAATGAGCTAGTTATTTCAATAAACTAACTAACGATTTTTAACTTAGACAACCATAACACGTTTAAAAAACTATTTTAAATTTTTATTTTTAATGCAGGACTGCAGATATGAGGAGCTACATTAAAAAATATATAAATTTAATTAATACGCCTTCGGGGTTCGAGAAATCTATTTTGTTTAACGACGTCTCATCCCGTCCCGAGGATGAGTTAACTTGAATAAGTTTTCGTTTATCTTCGCAAATCGTTCTTTAATT
This sequence comes from Trachelipus rathkii, assembly GCA_015478945.1. Lineage (NCBI taxonomy): Eukaryota > Metazoa > Arthropoda > Malacostraca > Isopoda > Trachelipodidae > Trachelipus > Trachelipus rathkii. The sequence continues at coordinate 37,797 of JABUQX010007796.1, forward strand.
TTGGTAAATTTATATCCATTCGTGGGTCGGTTTCTTATTCTCGTAGTTTATTTAAATAAAAACTAAAAATAAATAAGAATTAAATTTTTTTAAATAAAGGATTTTAAAACTTTAAAATAAAATTTGTATACGTGTAACGCCGAAATAAAAAGATCGAGCACCGGTGGTAAGAAACCTATTCTCCATTCCGGAGCCATTGTAGAGAGAGACTTTCCTAATCGACTCTCACTGAGTCTCCTCGCGCCAGTCAGTTTTTCGGAAAAAAGTAGTTTATTCGACGACGGACGCTATGAGGCCGCTCTGCGAATTGAATTGCGATCTGCATTGCCGAGAGGCAGTACCGGCTAATTCAGTTCGAGAAAGTTTCGAAGCTTTTTGGCAAATCGAAGACGAAGCGCGACGGCGGGAATTTATCGCATCGCGTATAGAAATTCCCGATTTGACGCAATACGTGGCGAAAAACAGAAGCGGAAGAAAAAGTAGAAAGAGAGTTTCGAAGGAATCCGCTGCCGCGTTTTACCTCGACGCGAAACGCCGCAAGAAGGTTTGCGGGAGCTTTTTCAAGAGAACCTTCAATATCACGGATAAACCCATAACGAGCGCCATCCACGATAAAGAAAGGGAAGAAATATCGAAAATAAAATCATTGGTGATGGATTACGCGAACCAATGGAAATCTTCGAGAGTTCAAGAGCGTCCTTACAGCAGATGCCTCGTGTGCGACGCGTTTATCACAGCCGAAGGAGAGAAGAAAACGGCTTTGGAAGAAATATATCGTAGGCACGTGAATGAAACGCATTCGTTATCGAGAATGAAAAAAATGGACGAGGAAATGGCAACAAAATCGTTCGTGGTGGCCGATTTGCGATCTCAAAAACCAATCCAGTGTCCGGCGGGTGAATCCTCCTCCCCCTCCTCACGGCTGGTTCGTTTAGCAACACTCCAAAAATAAATCTTTATAGTTTTTCTATTTACACCAAGAAAGATAACACCGCGCATTTTTACGCGTGGCACGAAGGGGAGGGAACCAACGATTTGTCCGAAAGGATTTCTTGCGTTGTTAAATTTATCGAGGAAAAAGCCCGAAACTCGAAAGACGGCATCGATTTCACGTTTTATTCGGAATTGTTAAACGACGCCAAAGATATCGGTATCCTCATCGCCGCTTATACGCACGTCCTCTCCTCGAGTAGCGGCATAAACAGCATTACGCACAAGTTCCTAAATGACAATCATATTATTTCGGGTGTCGGTCTCTTTATACGACCCGATTTAAAGAGTTTGATAGAATTAAAATTGAATCAGGGCCCTATTCGTACTCCCGAAAAATGGATGAATATAATTATGAATCACGAATTGGGGGTCCTAAGCGAATTACGCGAGATGAAACACAGCGACTTCTACGACTGGAAGGGGTTTACGAATAACCGCTGCTCCGTTGACTATGAGAGCTTTAGAAAACGCCTGGAAAATAACCGAATCGAGATCAAATTTTTGAAACAAATTCAAGTACAAAACCTATTTCCGGGCAGAGTTTTTTTTAAAATGACTCATGACGCTATGAAGCCTCTCAGGAGTCACTTTTTTATAAACAAGAAACCAGAACCCCTGTACGATCGAGAGCTACCCATCCCCGAAGACAAATTAGAAGGAATAATAAAAGACACCGATGGGCATAACGACTCAACCTTTTACAAGTCTTTGCTCGCTAAGCAACAAAATTTGCGAGATAAAGGGTCTCTTCCTTCATTCACGCGGAATAATACAGTCGCGCGTCCGTTGGAGAATCAAAAAGCTTAGCCGTAAGACTAACGCGCGAGGTGCCCGCCTAGGGAGATTCGGTGTTTTAATCTTGTAGTTAATTTTTTAAGATTTTTTAGTGTAATTTTTAATATCGAGTTTGTTAATTTTTTTTAATTCCTGTACGCAATAAAAAATATAATCTCGGTGTGTCTTTTTGTATTTCTCATCAACTTTCATGGACTTGAGCCGACCCTCGAAGAGAATAAATAAATCGAGGTCGAGCTCCTTTGACGGATTCAATATTATGTAATACCGTTTATCGAGCAAAGGAAAAATGATATAAAACGAACAAACGTTATTTTTTACGAACAAACTATCGCTGAACGTATTATTTGTTGGTTCTTTTAGTGAAGATTCATGTGAGTATATATATTATATATATATATATATTATATATATATTATATATATATATATATATATATATATATAATAATATATTATATTAATTATATATAATATATAATATATATATATTATATATATTATATATATATATATATATATATATATTCAATAATTATATTTTATATATATATAATATTTTTATATATATTTATATATATATATTATAAAGATATATATTAATATATATTGTGATAAATAAATATAAAAAGAAAGATATGAAAACAAAAAAGGAATATAAATATTTTTTAACTAACTTGACTGGAGAAACAAAATTAACAGAATTAAATATAGAGGACATAGAATGTAAAATCATCTTTCGAAGCTCGGGTAAGCATCAGCGATGAGAAGTGTGCCATATTTGCAAAGTTTTTGGACGAGAAAAAGGAAATCGGAATCGATAAGGAACATAGAAATTAGAGAATTTACATTTCAGTTGTTAAATTTAATTTATCCGCGTAATATATATTTACTTTCCTTAAAGTCACCCAGGGCGTAACAGATATAAAAAAGACGAAGAAAATTCAGAAAACTTCAAAGGCGTATCGATGGTTCGACGATCGGGGTTCGAAGACGTTTCGTGCGAAGAAACGTAAGTGACCGAAAATGCTGCAATTCTAATTTTTGAGGATTGTTTTGACGTTCTAAGCGAAACTCGCGACGAAGCATATCAAATTAGCGAAATAAAAGAAAAGTAAATAAAATAAAAACACGTTTGACGGAAAATTTATTATTTCTCTCTACCCTAAAATGATTTATTGTAATATTTTTTTAAATACTGTCGTCGCACACTCTTTCCAAATAAAATTTGTAATGATATGGATATCGAAGCAAATACCGTATATGGTGGTATCATCATTTTAACTCTAGAATGTGAAACGTTTCCTTCGAAGATTGAAGCGCATAGCTCCTCTTCCATTATTTGCGTGTCCAACACTGAACGTGAAGAAAAAGATTTTTCAACTTTGTCAAAAATAAAGTTCTATGAATAACAATTCTTCGTGGAACCAGTAATGAACATGAATGGTGGACAAGGCTTTTGTCTCACAAATGAGAATGAAGAACTCAAAATGGATATAATACTAAACTCTATGAAGTATTTGAAACCCGACACGGATGACCTGTCGAATGTTCAGGATTTTACCGAATTCCGTGCCAAACCAAATTCTTCTATTACTGCAATACTTCTATTACAAATAGAAGAAACGAATCAATTAGTAAAATTGAAATACAGTCAAAAATCTATTTAGGATTCTCGGAGATACATAATAGTCCATAAACCTCTGGACAGGGTCAAATATACCGGGAGAATATCGTTTGAGTTGGCCGACATGAGTCTCCTAGAAAATAAATCAAAGTTAAGGGTGTTTCTGAGAGATAAATCTGCCAACGATTTTAAGATTTTGCAACTACATGGAAAAAAAATGTTGAAGACAAAATTAAGTGTCTTTGTTTTGCTGAGCGCGACAATTCCTTGTTCTGTATGAAGATAAGGTTCTCTTTTTTTGTTCGATCGTAACAACACGGGTT
>JABUQX010007797.1:0-7500 GCA_015478945.1 Trachelipus rathkii
GCAGTTGCTTCTTTTAATTAGCTAAGATCTTTAAAACAAAACGTGCCTATTAAAACTAATCCCCACACCTAGTTACAAGTGAATTAAAACCTGGAATCACATTTGAGAGATTGAATTGTCTACAAATTTTCAATGTTAATTAATTAAGGCGGCTTCGGAGGTAGTAAATTATATGAGTTACAACAGTTAAAGCAGAAAGTTAAAGCAGTAAAAACATATGTTAAAGCAGTAACAGTAAAACACAAGCATACTAATCCCTTTGTGTTAGGTAACACTCTATTTCTTACTGATTTACTGCTTAAGGTATGTAAATTAATGTTCTTTAATAAAATTTCGTACAATGTAGTAAAAATATTCAATGATTATATATCAGACACTTTGATTTTTTTTTTTTTGACAATTTTTAAAACATTTAAAAATTGAAAAAAGTTATTAAGTAAAAAGATAAGTAAAAAAATAATGTTCAATAAATATATGTGTTTTAAATAATAGCTGTAATGAGTTACAGTTTTAGTTTAAAAATGTTTTTAATAAACAATGTTTAAGTATGGAAATAAAGACGGATGAATTTTAGGATAATGAATTGTTCATTCGCGCGGAATATTGCGCCTGCGCGCACCCGCGGGCGAACCGCGTGGACGGGGAACGGCTGGTCGCACCTCGCGCGTGCGAGGCTGGCTCCTTGCGTGGGGCTATGCTGAGCCCCTGGTGGTTAGCTTGTGAAACTAGGGTCAAGACATAATATTTAACTCTGTTCTTTATGTAGTGTTAGAGATGAGCCTCAAAAAGATGATTCTCATCAAAGATGAATCATCAATATAGATGTACTCAAAGATGACGTCATCAAAGAGAGTCATCCAAAGAGAACCTTCAAAGTGAGCATCAATCTGAGCATTAATGCTAGGCATTAATGGCTGAGGCATCAAACGTAGAGCTATCCAAAGTGAGCATCAAAGTTGAGGCCCATCAAAATACGAGGGTATGTGAGTTGTAAGTGAAGTGTATCTGTGTGTTGGGTGCGAGTGTGAGGTATAGCGGTTTAAGTAAGTTGCAAAATGAAGTGTAATGCTTATAAGTGTAATAGTGTGTATAAGTGTCATCGTGAATGTGTGTATAAGTGTTATAGTGTATGTGTTGTGCAATAGTAAATATATATATAGGCTAAAAGTGATAGAAAAAGACTAACCTCATAGTAGAAGCCATCCTAGCAGGTTGGTAATATTACACCACCGATTACGCATACCATAACCTAGGGTTAGGACACCCATATTAGCGTCATATTTCGGCCAGGGGAGAGCGCTAAAAGGCTTGAAAAAAAAGGTAACACTCAGTGGGCACTATGGTGTCACTCACTTGCACTATTGGCACTCACTTGGACACTCATTGCACTCACTTGGCACTCATTGGACTCACATGGCACTCACTTGGCACTCACTGGCACTCATCTGGCAGCTCATCTAATACTCATAGGAAACCAAACTAACTAGAACATCACTACGATACTTCTTACGGTGATTGGAACCATCAAACCATTCAATTAGCGTGCTGTCAAAAATGGACCCCTGGTTATTGGCATGGCCAAGGCCGAAATATTCATGGTCAAACACCCAAGTTAAACATCAAAAACAAGCTAAGTCCCTAAAGGAAGACCAAAAATTACCGTGGGTCAAAATCGACCCATGGAAGACCAAAGGGTGGCAGTGTGTTTTTACGTGTGTATAAGTGTAAATGTAAGTGTCTAATGTAAGTGTCAGTGTCATACGTGAATGTGTGTATAATGTCATAGTGAATGTTGTGTATAAGTGTAAGTAGGTGTGTGTGTGTGTGGCTGTGTGTGTGTGTGCTGTGTGTGTGTAAATGTAAGTAAATCTGCTGTTGTGAGTGTAAGTAAACTATGTTGTTAGTGTTAAAGTAAATCATGCGTGTTTGTAAGTAAATCTGTGGTGAGTTGTAAGTAAATCTTTGTGTGTGTGCGTGTTTGTGTGTGTGTGTGTGTGTTGGTTGTGTGGGAGTGTGTCTGTGTGTTGTGTGTGTGTGTGTGGGTGTGTTGTGTGTGTGTGTGTGTGTAGGTGTTAAAGTTAGGATAGATCCATACATGCGTTCCAAGTTAGGAACGAAATTATTGTGACGGGTGGGCCACGTGTGGGTAAAAAATTGGCGTGGGCCAAAAAATGACCGCATGTATATGGCGAGGTCAAGGCCTAAATATCATGGTCAAACAAGGTTTAAGACATCAAAAAAAAGGGCTAAGCCCCATAAAAGGGTGCCCAAAATTAACCGTGGGCAAAAAAAATGACCCATGGCCGAAAAAATTAGGGGGGCGTAAAAGTAGAAGGCGGCAACACCGTAAACGGTTGCTTACGCAAACCGTTGGCGGCAAACCCTTCTTCGAAAGGTTGCAAAAATTAGGGTTGCCGAAAAAAATTAGGGTTGCCAAAAAATTAGGGTTGCCAAAAAATTAAGGTTGCCCAAAAAATTAGGGTTGCCAAAAAATTAGGGTTCTCAAAAAATTTGGGTTCTCAAAAAATTAGGGTTCTCAAAAAATTAGGGTGCCGGAAAAAATTAGGCTGGGCCAAAATTGACCCATGGAAACGGAAAGGGTTGCGTCGAAAAAAAGTTAAAGTCCCACAAAAGGTTTGGTAAAGGCCCAAAAAGGTCAAGGGCAGGTAAAAATTTGGGCCCAAAAAAGGTCAAGGCCCAAAAAAGTGAAGGTCAAAAAAGGTCAAGGCCAGGTAAAAAATTGGGCTAAAAAAAGGTCAAAAAAGGTCAGGTGGGTATATATATATACACAATCGTTGTCCGGAATGCCTGCCCTACTACTTGCGGACTTAAATTGCGGAATTCCCACCTCTGGTATTTAGGTTTTATGGACTTGTAAAAGGTATAGGACAAGATTAATAAGGAAGTTCTGGCAGGTGTCAGTAATAAATGGTGTCGGTATTAGGCTTCTGTATGTAATCAAAAGTATGTAAGTCGATAGTGAAGTATGTGTAAAAATAAATGAAGTTGAAAGTGAATGATTTAATATTAATAGACGAGTGAGGCAGGAACGTGTTATGTCCCCTTGTCTATTTAATTTGTATATGGATAGGGTGATGAAAGAATTAGAGGTTGGGATGGTAGGGGAAGATCTTAGACTGATGGAGAATGGAAAAAGAGTGATGGGTGACCTGCGTATTGTCCGTTGATGATTTAGCTTTGTGTGACGAATCTTAAGAAAATTTGAGAGAATTAACAGACGAGTTTGGAAGGGTGTGTAAAAGAAAGGGTTTAAAAGTATAGTAGATAAAAGTAATGTGATGGTAGTAAGTAAGGAGAGTCCGCGGTGTGAGATCATGTTTAATGGTGAGCAACTGGAACAAGTATCTGAATTTAAATATTTAGGCTAAATGTTTTAAATGGTAGAAAGTGGCGGGTGAAATTAAATTCTTGGTGAACATAAAAGAACTAAGCCTTGAATGTGCTAGGTCAGTGGTCGGCAAACTCGTTAGGAAACAGAGCCAAATATCAACAGTACAACGATTGAAATTTCTTTTGAGAGCCAAATTTTTTAAACTTAAACTATTTAGGTAGGTATATTGTTTTCAACTTATATAAGGTACTCTTCAGCTGTCCTTTGCTAAAACGTCTTCAATCTTATTGAGGTACGCTCGCTGAGGTCGACCCCTTCCAACTCTCTCATCCACATTCGTCTTGTATAGTTATTTCGTCTATCTCCTTTAGTTCATCCTCTCTGTATGTCCAAACCATCTCAACATACCTTTCTCAATCCTCGACACTGCATCTTCTTTCACGCCACAACGTTCCCTAAAATTAACTTAATACTTTAATTAAAGTTTTAAGTCTTAATTAAACTATGGGTGCGTTGAATAAAATTTGAAATCATACTTAATAATGATATTATTTATTGATAAAATTAAATTGTAAAGTATCCATAAAATTAAATCATGACAATGACTGACAAACACTGATGTGAACAATGGCCTTGCATCTCCTTGGAAAGTTTGGGTAAGTCAGGTTTGAATGATGATGTTTAAATCTTTAGCGTACGATTCCAGTTCTTCTCATCAATAAGACGACCTTCTCAAACTTACTCTTGAGAAGCGTTCAGGCCTGAAAATGATTGTTCGCTATGAATAATGTAGCACCCAATAGGAAAGAGCAGCAACACGCTTGTTTTTTCATCCTGATTATTTACTAAGCCAGCAAATACTATTCCAGGCTGTTTAAAATATCAAACATATCATACTCCCAACCATACTCTCCAAAGCCAGCACATCCTCCAAAATCCACCACACACACAACGCCAGAAGCACGTATCAACATGCGTAACTATATCACACTACGATACTCACAACCACCACCACAGTCTTCAAGCCACACACACCTTGTTTTTCTTCCAGATATTTCTATATCAGCACAAATACGTTCAAATTTTGAGATTCCCAATTCTTTGTTTTTTAAATCCAGCAATTACATTTCAAAATTGCCAATGTCAATATTAAAAAGAGAAAAATTTAATTCTGTCACAGTAGCATTAAGAGGTTTTTAACAAATTCTAACCGTAGCATTGTTGTTTCTGAATTCCTGAAACCTGTTGAGAAATGCTTCCTTCATATTTAAAAGTGTTGTTTTGAAAGAGCAAATGTCAATATCAGAATTATTTTCTTGGGCGATGTTCTCAACAGGACCTTGGAAGTGACATCAACAGCTTCTCTTTCAAATCCTTGAACAACAAGAAAAATTTATCTTTCGAATGAAAATAACTTCCTTTCTAACAGTGCGAAAAAATTGTGCTCCTTTCCCCTCTAGTTTACGATTTAAGCTAATTTAAAGATGAGACGTAACGTCTACCATGAAATAAATTTCTTGGATCCCACTGATCAGTTTTGTTAGGTTCTGCGATAGGTTGAACGCCCTTCCCACAAGAAGAAATGCTTTTAATTCTATTAACTAAGGCAAAGCGAAACGTTTCAAACGTTTCCTTCCTCGATGCAATCAACGTACTTTGTTATGCAGAAGAAGATTCTGCATATTCGTTCTCCATTTCAACTAAAACATTCTTGTGAAATTGCGGTGATAACTAAGAGCTTTAGATACAATTTAATTGATAATCATTAATCACCATTTCATAACTTTGCAAAATTCTTCTGGGAAATGGGCTGCGCCACAAAGCGCTTTCTTGAATGAAATGACTGCATATGGTAATTAAGTATCTCGTGATTAATTTTTTCCTTTCAAAATAGCAACAAACCTGATTCTTACGCCAGTTATACTTTTTGCCAAGTCTGTTGAAATTGACACAATTTTATCGAGTGGAATATGATGTTTTTCAATGCAGTCAATTACAGAATTTGCTATATCCTCCACGTGTTTGACATTTGAGTAGCAATAATTCTAAAAGTTCTTCTTTAGGATTGGATTGAATAAATGGAACAAAAAGTGAAACTTGCGCTGTATCATTTATGTCACAAGACTCGTCAACTGCTATTGATAAAGTTGAAACCAATTTAAGATATTCTACTTGCTGGTTGGTTATATTCGAAGACATTTTGAGTGTTCTATCTTTCACTGTTTTAGCAGACAATGATAACTCTTTATTTTTTTTAGAATATCTCTCCTTTGTTCTTAAAATCCCGAAATAGCTTTTCGGATGTACTTATAAAACAAATTTATATGTATTCTCCGTCTGCATAGGGTTTTCATCTCTTAGCAATCTCTTGACAAACCCAAAAACTTGCAATATTAACATTGTTGGAAGATTACATCCAGTAATTAAATACAGAATTTGATTTTTCTTGACTCTTCTGAAGTTCCTCAACTTCTTTCTTCCTTTCATCACAGACATGATATTTAGTACTGAATGACACGTGTTAATTAAAATCGACATTGGACTTGGGAAACTATATGAATTTTACGTATTCACTGCTGAAATCGACTTCAATATTTTAGGGATGCCTTTTCTGAAGCAATATGGGTTCATTATCAACTTTAAATACCATTACATACTCGACCCTGAGACTAGCTTCTTTGCTAAGCCATGTCACAACAGGCGCACCTAAACAAATATTTCATTGTATAATTGTCGTAGATAGAATAGCCAACTTATCTCATTTACACAATTTAATTATTTTATATATTTTTAATCCCAATGAATAATAACAATAAAACTATCTTCCTTACAAAATGACAATAATAATAAAGTCACCCAATACAAATAATTGCAATGCTAAGATGATGATAATAATTACCCAGTAGGATCCTACAAGCTGGTTGAAAAAAATACAGGTAACTTCTATGATCACGTAAGGAACTTTTGTCACCACTCGCCGCGGTTTGTTGGATGCTACTAGCCACTAACCACTGCCCAATGAGACTGTTTTGTATTGACTGCGCTCACTCAACTTGTTCATGAAGCGCGCGCGCCTCCCAACCGAAAGGCTGGTGGGGAAACCTTTGAGTGGAGGCAAAGCGCTTTGGACAGAGGTAGGTGGAATTGCCACCTATAGGGGTTCGTAATTTTACTACAATTCTAGTCTTTATTGCTGGGGCAGGCACTCTGAAGTAATACAATGTAGAACACGATGCAAAGATACGACTCGACGATACGAGTTGACATTTAATCTTTCTGGAAATGTTTTCTCATTAAGTCGCTTCAGAGCACTCGCCTAAAGATAAAGACACATAAACACCAACTAAGTCTGTAAAAATAGAAGTAAGAAAACCAGTCATCACGAAATTTCAATTGCACGTGGAATTTTGTGGAAGAGCCACGCTCAAATGGCCAAAGAGCCGCATGTGGCTCGCGAGCAGCGGTTTGCCGACCACTGTGCTAGGTTTCGCATGAGGGTATGTTGTTACCTGTGTTAATGCATTGTAGTGGAATTATGATGTGGAATAAAAGGAATAGATCTAATTTACAATCTAATTAGATAGACAATCTTAGGGGCGTGTCAGGTGTGAGAAGAATTGATAAAATGAAGAATGAACGCATTAGTAAGTTGCGTGGTGTGAAGAAGGGCATAAATGAGAAAATAAAGAAAGGTATATTAAGATGGTTTGGTCATATGGAAAGGATGGATGATAATCGATTGATAAAATGGATGTATGGTGGTGAGTGTGCTGGGAATCGATCGGTCGGGAGACCAAAAAAAAAAAGTGGATGGAGTCGGTAAACGAATTTCTGAGGGAAAGGAATGTGAATTTGGCATGCCCGAGAAAAAAAGTCTCATAATAAGAGTCAATGTCGGGGTTTTATGAGGTGGGGGGTATGGTTGTGGACCGCCTGGTCCAATTGGTGAACCTTACATTGATGACATACAACATCGAGAGTGAGTCTCGGTCTTGTGAAGCGCTAGGATGTATTTTTTGGACTGCGACGAGCTCTCACTTAACGGCATGTGGGGGTGATAGAGGGAAGGGTTTTCCTTTCGATTTACGTCATGTTCTTCCACTAACTTTTCTGTTTCCGGTGTATACCACCTCACACCCAATCTGGGG
>JABUQX010007797.1:10000-15892 GCA_015478945.1 Trachelipus rathkii
ACTGTTAAGCTTATAATTATATTGTCAGTTCAAAACCTACTTCAACATTGTAGCCGTTTTTGTACCTTTGGCCGGTTTTTGTGAATTATAGGGATTAGCTTTAACTTTATTTTCTCAGCTCTGGTAATTGCTAGGACAAATTCTAAAACTATTCATTCCTTCAATATAAATTGTCAAAGTTTATACAAAATCGGTACAATGTCGTTTTTGAGGAGTGATTATTAGATTATTAAGGGAGAAGGCAATGAATTTAAAGGTTGAAATTTAGTAGGAACTTACAACTAGAACGAAAGTTTTTATAAAATATATGATCAATATTTTGCATGAAGCTTTTATAAAGATAAGAAAGCAAGAATATCCACTGGGTAAACCCAAAACTATCTACCGTTCCACTTAAGTTACGGCTCTATATATATTATATATATAATAAGTATATATATATATTCTATATATATGGTTCAGATTTTTTTAATGCTCACAGTTTGTAGCTAGAGAACGTCAGCTGACATATGTAAACAAATTTAATATATTTTGGGAATGCAGCCGAAAATTCTAAGGGTGGGATTTAATTTTTTTTTTTTTTTTTTTTTTTTTTTTTTGGAATAAAAAATTTTTTTTAACTAAGGAAATACCCAAGGGTAAACCCGCAAGTGGCAGGGTCGGGTCTCTCGGCCTCCCGGGGACGACGGGGGGGACTAATCCCCGCCTCCGGGGATGGTGCTCCGGAACGCCCGCTCTTTGGGTCTTTGGGTGTCGCGGGGGTTCCTCCGACCTCCCCTCCGGGGTATGAAAGCGTCCCCCCCTCTGTCACCCGTCGGCTCGAGCCGCCTAAATTTGGTGAAATAATTGGTTTTTTTTTTGGAAAATTTTTAAGTTTTTTTTTAGGGGGCTCGAGCCGACGGGGGACAAGAGGGGGGGACGTTTCAATACCCCGTAGAGGATGGTCGGAGGAACCCCCGAGACAAAACCCCAAAAAGAAACCCCAAAAAAGAACAGCGGGGGTCCGCGGAGACCAACCGAAAGGGGGGGATTAGTCCCCCGTCGTCCACCGGGAGGCGAGAGACCGCCGACTCCTGCCATCTTTGCGGTTTTTAGCCCTAGGGTCTTTCTTTTCTTCAAAAAAAAAAATTTTTACTTCCAAAAAAAAAAAAAAAAGTTAAATCCCATCCTTAGAAATTTTCGGCTGATTCCAAATATATACTTTGTTTTTTACTGTAGGACCTGCCGTTCTCTAGTTACATACTGTGAGCATTAAAAAAATCTGACCATCTATATATATATATATATATATATATATATATATATATATATATATATATATATATATATATATATATATTATATATATATATATATATATATATATATATATATATACAACACTTATTGTGAACACAGATAATAAATATTTACGTCGAAATAAACAAAGCTCAAAAAATAAAAAAAGTAAGTTCTTTTTATAGCAAATAAATTTTTTAATTTTTCTTTACCTAAAATAAAAAATTATTACCAACCTTTCCAATACTAAATTATTTTGAGGACCATGGTTTACTTAAGGTCCAAATAATCTAAATGCGTTTAAAAAAATACTATGAGTATTGAAGATATGTTGCTTCACATTTAGTTCCAGTTGCTTTGATCGGCATAGCCGTTGGCTGAACGTAGCCTAGCTACGAAATTACGATAAATTATAAAAATATCATCTGCTGCTTACACTAAAGTTGGGACCCGGTGGCAAGTTGCACGCTGCCAATTTCTCTGGTGTGAGCCTATTTATGTGGTTTTGGGGCATTTTCTTACACGAAAGTATGTATCTGACAAAATCATTTACATAATAAATGCCAACAAATGAAATAAATTAAATAATAATAGCGACAAATTGTACAATAAAAAAAAACAAGATGGCTGCCGCTCGGAAAAATAAATTTTAAGAGTTCAAGGTTGGTTCACAGCTACCTTGACTAAGGGAAAAATTTTGCCAAGTATTTTGCGACGTCAGTCAAGGGTTCCTTAAATAAAAAATCTCTCAAGGATCGTTTATAAATTCGAATTTCCGTTAAGGGATGAATCAGAAGGGTTCCTTGGTGAAAGGTAGAGAAAAGGTCCGTTTATAAATCCGGGCCTTAATCTCCTTTTTCTTGTTTTCTTACCATTCCTTCCAATTTTAATGCGACTTTTTCCCAGGCAACGTCCAGATAATATATACTGTATTAATATATAAATATTAATCAATATTAACTTTTATCTTACTTGCAGTTTCTTTTTAATATTCTAGGCCTTTTATAATATTACTTAAAGCTTTGAATCTTCTATTATATATATATATATATATATATATATATATTATATATATATATATATATATATATATATATATATATATATATATATAATATATATATATATATATATATTAGTTAACACCACCGCTTCAACGGGCAGAGCCCTAATCTAGGAGGGGGTGTGCTCAATTTTAAAGTCTGAGCAAAGACGGAGAAGAGAATAGCTTACACAAACAGGACCGACCAGTGACGAACATGGGTCTTTCGGCGTAGTTGGGCGAGTGCTCTAACGCGCTGAGGAGCAACCGACGCTATTTTGGTGCTTTGTATCTATTCCCTCTTGATCCTCGACGAGCCGACTCCACTGAATCTACGAAGAAAATCTTCCTATGAACAATGCGCCCATTAATTTCATATCCTTAAGAGAAAAGAAAATTGGAAAAAAAGTTTGCCACTCCAATCAATCCAATACGAAGAAATCCTCCTTTATAGTATAGTTTTCAATTTCCGCGGTGAATTCCTTGGCTTTCTTATATATATATATATATATATATAATATATATATATATATTATATATATATATATTATATATAATTCTATATATATATATATATATATAATATATATATATAATATTATAATAATATATATATTAAGATTACTTAGCCTATGGTGTCATTTCACTATGTATTACGATATTAAGCCTAGTTAAGCCAAGGAAACGTTTCTTTGTTTTTTACGATCTTAGGTTTAGATTACTCTTACTTGATAATCTATTTAGAGATGGATTTGACTTTGCTTAAATAAGATTTTTTCTTTTTTTTTTCAAAGTTATTTTCTCATTAGATATTTATTGCGTCTGATAAACTACTGCAATACCATAGGGTGGATGCACGGCAGGCTGGCGTGGATACATGGCAGACCACTCGCTTCTAATGCGCGCTGCGCGCGAACGGTTGTGTATAAAAACTTACTCGCATAATTACGTGACTAAATAAAATTGTTAAAAAACTTTAAATAGAAAAGTAAAGAATTGAGAGAGAGAGAGAGAGAGAGAGAGAGAGGAGAGAGAGAGAGGAGAGAGAGAGAGAGAGAGAGAGAGAGAGAGAGAGAGAGAGAAGAGAAATTTTAACCGAAAAATCTTAATTGAACGAAATAAAATAAAAAAAAAAAAAGAAAAAGTAAAGATTTAACAATTTTTTGAACTTCACACCATAAATTATAAATAAATATTAAATACATTATTTTCTCTTTTATCGGGTAATTTTTACTTTATTATTATTTTAATAAAACTTAAGAAAAAAGAACGTAAAGATAAAAGGATATATATTATTATATTATATAATTATTATAGGTATTTTCTAATATATATATAGGTATATATATATATATATATATATTATATATATATATATATATATATATATATATATATATATAATATATTATATTCCAGGTATTTTTATTATTTCCGTAATGCTTTCTTGTTAAATCACTATCTCTTTCTAAACAAGCTTCTAAGAGGTGGGGCGTTCTGAGGGGACTTCGACGAAATTTCTTTCACCACACCAGATGCTTGCTTCATTATATAGGGGAGTTGCTCGCCCTTCAATGTATGCATCTCAAATCTGGGTTGGCTTTTGATAAGCTTTTATCAACTCTCTCTCTCTCTCTCTCTCTCTCTCTCTCTCTCTCTCTCTCTCTCTCTCTTCTCTCTCTCTCTCTCTCTCTCTCTCTCTCTCTCTCTCTCTCTCTCCTCTCTCTCTCTTTCTCTCTCTCTCTCTTCTCTCTCTCTCTCTCGCTTCTCTTCTCTCTCTCTCTCTCTGCTCTCTCTCTCTCTCTCTCTCTCTCTCTCTCTCTCTCTCTCTCTCAACTTTCTGGCCGTCGAACAGTTGCATCACTTTGTATGTTGGTAAAGTGTAATTTAGTAGATATTTAAAATATAAACTACAGGTATAAGCAAATTATTTCTCAATATTATGGCAAATAATTTCTCAATATTATGACTGACATCATAACGTGGAGCGCGTTGTCAATCATAAGAGTATTACAAAAATATTCTCAAGTCAACGATCATGCAACGAAAAATAACTAATGAGAACTAAGTGAATACGCTATACTTGTATAAACTCTGACAAGTGACAATGGTGCAAAATTTCAGTATATTTCTTTTTAAACAAAATTAAGAGGTTGTATAGATTGTGCTCTACGGTATGAATCTCGATTTTTTTTTAACAAAGTGACCCATAAATCAAGATTTTTAATTCATATTTAGCGATATTTAAGCTCCGTGTAGAGAGCCTAAAATTTCAATCTTTACTTTTTATGCAAAAAATGTTATAATCCCCTGATATAAACATTTTATTAACAGATTAATTAATCTATTTTACACAAATTGTTAAGTGTTATTTTATCAATTTCTGATCATCAATAAGTTTATTATTCGTATTTTCATTGGTTCCAATATTTTTAGATGGTTGCCCGAAAGAATTTTAAATAAATTTTCAATAAATAAGCTGCTTATTTTTATTTACATATTAGCAAAACCATTATTGCAGCTGTCACCCTTATCGTGACGTTTATGTGCCATCTATAATTATCTTTTTTAAATTTTGAAAATTATTTATAAATTCTTTCAAACGAATTAAAAAATACTCGTAGGCAACCATGTTTACCAACACCACAATTAAGCCTGCAAAAAGTGTCTTCTTTTTTTAATTTGCCAATATTAGGTAGGTTTAATATCGTTTAGGCTGCTTATTTTTATTTAGATATAAACAAACCCATTTTGTAGCCGCCATCCTTACCTTGATGTTTATATGCCCTTTATTTGGTTTAAACATTTATTCCATCTTTAAACGAATTAAAAAATACTCGTAAGCTATTATGCTTATCAACACCATAATTGAGCCTTTTAGAAAGTATCTTGTTTTTTTAATTTGCTAAAATTAGGTAGGCTTTATATCGTTTAGGCTGCTTATCTTTATTTAGATATAAACAAACAAATTATTGTAGATGTCACTCTTTTTTGAGGCTTATGTGTCCTCTGTAATTATTTCAAATTTTTTAAATTATTTATAAATTCTATTTTTAAAAAATGCTCGTAGGCTACCATGTTTATCAACAAAATAATTAAGCCTGTTAGAAAGTATCTTGTTTTTTTAAATTTGCTAAATTTGGTAGGCTTTAAATCGTTTAGGCTGCAAATTTTTATTTAGATATAAACAAACAGATTTATGTAGCTGTCACTCTTATCCTGACGTTTTGTACCCTCTATAATTATTTTTTTAAATTTTCAAAATAACTTTTGTAGTGGTTATTCTAATCTTTAAGTTTATGTGCCCTCTATGAATATTTTAAATTTTCAAAATTCTTTATAAATTCTATTTTTAAACGAATTTTAAAAAACACTCTTAGGCTACAATGTTTATCTACACCATAATTAACCCTGTTAGAAAGAATCTTGTTTTAATTTGCTACTAACATTATGCAGGCTTTATATCGTTTAGGCTGCATATTTTTATTTAGATATAAACAAACCTAATATTGTAGCTGTAACTCTTTTCTTGCCGTTTATTTTCCCTCTATAATGATTTTTTTTTCAAATGT
>JABUQX010007798.1:0-12500 GCA_015478945.1 Trachelipus rathkii
GGAGGATCTGAGATGGAGTATATATTTTCGCCGACTCTTTTTTGCGTGTAATATTACGTCCGCGGTTCATAGCGTCGGTTCCGCACCGTGGGTCGCGCTGCGGTGCTCTTGCGGTTTTTGCTTACATGGAATCTACTATAAATCTAGTGGATTAATTATTATCTATTCTATAGTTGAATTTAATATATTATTTCCTCAATGTAAGTATTTTATTTCTATCATATACACTAGGGACTTTTAAAAACCATTTTAAATTCACATCAGATAAATTAATAGTTAAAATCAATTCCAAAAATTTAAAATGTCTATGCTTTTATAATGAGTTTGGGTTTGGTTCTATAAAAGATAATAATAGACATAACTCATCCTTGCTTTACTCTGCTATAAGTTTAAATAACAAAGTTAATTTTCACAAAGACGATAATATTATTAATTGCTCTAAGACCAATCAACATACGAGGTCATATTATAGAGATATCATTCTCAGGATTACTCTGTAACCTAATATCACAAGTAAACGGAAACATTTCCTTCTTACCTGCTTCAAGGATCTTACCGATCCAGCAGTTTCAGTTTGATTTTCCTTTATATTAGAAAATAATAATTATATAACTATGATTCTTGTCTTATATACTCTGGGAATTACCTTTGACTCCTTGGTATTCCTATTCCTCCACGTTGTTTGCTTCAGCCTTCGATATACTAAAAAGGCTTACAATCAATTAGCGAGGTGCCTAAAATTTTATTGGGACTTAACTTAGTTATTTAGCATCCCTTACACTATTTTATTTCGATAAAGACAAATTTGTAAATGAATTATGACTTCAAAGACAAATTCAGGCTTAAGTTGCTTCTATCCGCGATCCTAGTAAAGGATAATCCTCTTAACAATTTTCTAGGCCTTAAAGTTATAGTTATTTCAACCACTCATTTTACAAGATGAAGACGGCTATATCAGTTTCGTATCTTTGTAATGTGGGTGAGGTGCTAATGGTTGTTAGTGTCTGTTACTTTATACTCTGTGATTGTGATTGTCCAAATATTAGTAACAAAGATAATAATAATAATAATTATTTAATAATATAATAATTATATAATATTAATCTATAATTAATAATATAATATAAATGAAAATCCTCGAATTATTAATTTATAATTTTGAATAATTTTTTTTTTAGATTCCCTATTTTGAGAGATATTTATCATATGATTGTTGACTGAATAATTGGTTATTTATGTTTTTTTATTATAAATAATAACTTAGAATGATTTTAATAAATCATGTTATGTTAGTCACCAGGAAGAAACTTATCTTTTGTTATTTTTTATACTTATTTAACATCTGGCTAATAGAACTGATGTAAAGCAGTAGTTCAATAAGAACATAACGTGGCATAGTTTTGGTTTAGAGGGGTGCTAGGGGCTGGCCTTACTGAATTACTGATATTTATTGCTTAAGGTACGTAAAATATATGTTTTTTAAATTAAATTTCATAAATAATTTTAGTAAAAGTTATTATAATATACATTGATTTAGTTATATATTTAATTTTATTAAATCAAATATTTATTTTAATATTTTGAATTAAGTTTTTTCTTCAATTTGTTCTCAAAAGATTAATTAGATTGATTATTATAGATAAGTTTTTTAGCCTTTTATAGCTAATATAATTCTTTATGTTATATTTGAATGAGTTAATTCATAAATGTTATATTTTTCCTTTTTTTAATTTAAAACATAAAATGTTTAATAATTAAATATGTTATATGTGTAAGTGAGTGTGGGTGTGTGTGCTGTTTGTGTGTGTGGTGTTGTGTGGCGTTGTGAATGTGTTTGTGTGTGTGTGTGTTGTTCTATATATATTTAATAATCATTTAGGTCTATATGAACTAAATAGACTTCAGTCTTACTCTGGGCATACTTCCAATGCTTCTCAACTCGATGGACTCATTACTTCACTTTTTTTTCTGACCTTCCTCTTCCCCCCTATCAAAATACCCGGTTGGGAACATATTATTTACATGCAGTAAAAAAAATTGTTATTTAAATCAAAGTTATTTAAATACAAAAATCAACACCGTAATGTTATAAATTATATGACGTTATAACAGCAGTAAATCCATATGAAAGTTTAAAGCAGTAAAACCATATGAGCTCTAGCAGTACATGAGTCTATAAGCATGTAAATTACTCATGAGTTTAAAAGCAGTAAAGCAGTATAAACAAATCAGCAATATCTTAAGTCACTCTTTTGGTTGCTTAATGAGTCACATCCCTCTATTGATTTTACTGATTTACTTGCTTTACAGGTATTGTAATTTAATAAATTATGAGTTAATCTTCTACTCAGTACCAGTAATAATATACATAATGTCAGTTAAAGCGTAAATTTATCAATTAACTACAGACTAAAAAGATAAAACATATATGCCATATACTCTTCATATTCCTCCCTTGTTTTGCTATTAGTAGCATCCTATGATTTACTGTGCAATTTTATCTCTGCTTTAAAGGGTATGTAATGTTAATAAATATATTGAGTTAAAGCAGTAAAACAATATGAGCTCTAGTTGTAGTAGAACAAGATTCATCAGCAGTAAAAAGCAGTATAAGACAGTAATATAGAATCTTACTATCCATATACGATTTTCCTTCAAGAGATCTACCTCTATTCGATGTTTTTACTGTCATTTTACTTGTGGCTTTTATATGAGTATTTAGATTAATTTTAAATAATATTATTTTGTGAAGTTTTAAAAGCAGTAAATTATACATATGAAGTTATTAGGTGCAGATTAATATCATTTGAGTTATAAGCAGTATAAGCAGTTTAAATTACAAAGCATAACTTTAACTTCCTCTATAGGTGTTAGGTAACATCTATGATTTACGTATTTACTGCTTTAAGGTATGTAATTTTATCAGTTTAATTGTTTTTTAATTGAAATAATTTCTGTTACAAATTGTACTGTAAAATTATAAATGTTTATTATATATTCAGTACTACTACTGGTTTTATTTTTTTCTTTCTTACATACCAATTTTTTAAAAAATTTAATAAATTAAACAGTTATTTAAAACAAGATTATGAAAATTAAAATTACTGTATTGAGTTTTACTGGGATTTATTTCAGGTTCGCGAAAATGTTATTTATAATAATACGGTGGCTCTTCGTAGAGGTATGATAAAATTTTTAATGAATCGATCTCAGGTGAGTTATTTTTCTATACCATTTGGGTTTTATTTTTTTTTTTTATGCTCGCGAGGCCGAATAATTCGCGCTGCGGGTCCGCACGTGGGCGTTGTCGTGTTGTTACTGCCAGCGGGATATATGGCCAGCTCTGCGGGCGCATTAGGCTCGGTACGCATCCGGTACGTCTGGATATATATCTGAGTCCTGCCTGGCGCACGCGGCGGCGGGAACGCGGGAACGCGTCGGGCGGGGACGCGGCGGGACGCACCTGCGGGTGCGGGGCCTCCATCCTTTGCGGGGAGGGGCTTGCTGCGTCCCTGTGGGTCGCTATGAACTAGGGGAACACACATCAATATTAGTGTTGTTTCTATGATGTGGGATACGAAAAGTCTAGAAAAGGTTAGAAAATGTATCAAAGATGAATTATCAATATATATAGATAGTATCAAAGATGACGTCATCAAAGATGAACCTTCAAAGTTGAGGCATCAATGCTGAGGCATTAATGCTGAGGCATCAAAGTTGAGGCATTCAAAGTTGAGGCATCAAAAATATCGAGTGTGTGAGTGTAAGTGTAAGTGTATCTGTGGGTGTGGGTGTGAGTGTAAGAGTGTTAATGGTTTAATGTAAGTGTCTATGGAGAGTGTAAAGTGCTTATAAGTGTCATAGTGTGAATAAAGTGTGCATAAGTGAATGTGTGTATAAGTGTTATAGTGTATGTGTGTAGGTGTGTGTGCAAGTAATATATATATAAAGGCTATAAGTGATAGAAAAAGACTAACTCCATAGTAGGAAGCATCCTAGCAGCTGTAATATACACCAATCGAATTCTCATACCTTATAACCTAGGGGTAGACCACCCCATATAGGGCTATTCTACGCTCAGGGGAGGCTAGAAAAAGGCTTTAAAAAAGTGGCCTTCAGTTGGCACTATGTGGCACTCACTTGGCACTCATTGGCACTTCACTTGGCACTCAATTGGCACTCACCTGGTAGAACTCACTTGGCACTCATTTGGCACTCACTGGCACTACCTTGGCACTCACCAGGCACTCATCTACATACTCCTAGAATAGTCATAGAACAACTATAGAACATCCACTAGATACTCTTCTTAACGGTGATTGGGAACCATCAAAAGCCATCAAGTTAGCGTGAGAAGGTAAAAAAAGTTCAATGCCAAAAATTGTACCCTGGAAATACAAAAGGGTTGACCAAAAATTTGGTTTCCAAAATTTGGTCCATGGAAGAACCAAAGGGGTTGGCCGGACAAAACTTAAGGGAATGCCGCAAATTAGGGATGGCAAATTAAGGGTGGGCCTAAAAATTGACCCACGAAGCACCAAAGGGTTGTAGTCGTGGTTTGTAAACGTGTGTCTAATGTGTAATGTAAGTGTCATAGTGAATGTTGTGTATAAGTGTCATAGTGAATTGTGTATAAGTGAGTGTAAAGTGTGTGCTGTGTGTGTGTGTGTGTGTTGTGTGTGTGTGTGTGTGTTGTGTGTGTGTGTGTGGGTGTGTAAAGTAAATCTGTGTGTGAGTGTAAGTAAATCTGTGTGTGGTAATAAATCTGTGTGAGTGTAAGTAAATCTGTGTGTGAGTGTAAGTAAATCTGTGTGAGTGTACGGGCAAATCTGCGTGTGTAAGTAAATCTGTGTCGGTTGAGTGTAAGTAAATCTGTGTGTGAGGTGTGTGTGTGTGTGTGTGTGGTGTATATAAGTGTAACTTGTGTCTTGGGTTGTGTGTCTACGTCGCTGTGTGTAATAGTGTCATATCGGTGAATGTGGTGTATAAGTGGTCATAGTGAATGTGTGTATAAGTGTAAGTGTGTGTGTGTGTGTGGTGGTGTGTGTCGTGTGTATGTGTGTGGTGACCGCGTGTGTATAATTGTAAATGTAAGTGTCTATGGTAATGTAAGTGTCATAGCTGAATGCTGTAGTTATAAGTGCTAAAGCTGTGGTGTGTGTGTGGTGTGTGTGTGTGTGGTGTGGTGGTGGGTGTGTGTGTGGTGTGTGTGTGGTGGTGTGTGTAGGTGTTCCAAGTTTAAAAAGGATTTGATCCATACATACGTTTTCAATTAGGAACGAAATATGTAACGGGTGGGCCACGAGTGGGCAAAATATTAGCGTGGGCCAAAATTGACCCATGGAATCTGGCAAGCTTTGGAGAAAAGGCCAAGGACAAAAAAGGTAAAGACATCAAAAAAGGGCTAAGCCCCTAAAGGGTGGCCAAAAATTAGGGTGGGCCAAAATTGACCCATGGAAGACCAAAGGTCAAGGACAAAAAATTAGGGTGGGGTACGTACAACGGTTGCTTACGCAACCGTTTGGCGCAACCCTTCTAGGTTGCAAAAATTAGGGTTGCCGAAAAAATTAGGGTTGCCAAAAAATTAGGGTTGCCAAAAAATTTGGGTTCTCAAAAAATTTGGGTTGCCCAAAAAGGTCAAGGCCCAAAAAGGTCAAGGCCAAAAAAGGTCAAGGCCAAAAAAGGTCAAGGTCAAAAAAGGTCGCGGTCAAAAAAAGGTCAGGTGGGTTTTTCGTCGGTCTCAGGTGGGTTTTTGGGGGTGCGGAATGTACTCCCTACTACTTATATATATTATGGAAAATGAAGAATTGAGCTTCTGAAACATTGATAACAATTATATGGCTTGGAGAATATGATCAATAGATTAAATAAATGATAATTAAATATATGTCTGCGTTGTAACAGATCTAAACAGTTATTAATTTTTTATTCTATTTTATATGTTAGCAGACCATGCCTAGAGAAACTAAAGCAAAATCATGAAAATTATTAATGCTATACTAAATGAATATAATAAAGTTTTTGAAGGATAAGAGTAGAGGTTGGTGAGGTTGCCCGTAAACAGATAGAAGACAAAGCCATACTCGGTCACAAGATTTCGAAATGTCAAGCTCCACCACATAAGACTCCTCATAGTTTCTAAAGGCAGGAGACCATACATCAGTGAGATAGGAAAATATTCACCAGTTGACCTCTTGATCCGGAAGCTACACTGAAGATCTGAAAGAAGGGAATGAGACCCTAGATGATCCAGAAAATGAGAGTTAAGGAGAGTTTCAAAGACTTTAGACAGAATACAAGTGAGCTATAGGAGGATAGTTGGAATGATTAGATTGTCTACCCTTCTTCGGGATCCTCTGAACATATGCATCCTTCCAGCATTGAGAAAAGGGATTAGTATTAAGGCAAAGAGAGCAGAGCAGAACAAGGACAGGCTCCAACTCAGAAGCAAACTCCATCAAAACACAGAGAGGATTGCCGCCCGGGCCACTAACCTTCTTCACATTCATAAAAATCATGATCTCATACACCCGATCATGTGTAATCACAGGTAGAGCCATGGGCCACCTCAGAGGAGAAAGAGAGGGAGAAGGGATGCCATAATGTCCAGGGAAGAATAAGATTAAAAAAGGTTGAATAGATTAACCTTTTCAAAAGGAGTACCAGCTACAGTTCTATCAAAATGAATAAGAGTAGGAAAGACAGATTTACACAAGCTATTTGAGATGTTTTTCACAAGAGGCCATAAATTTTTATCAGTAGAAGAACCAAGGAGGTCAGCGTACTTCTTTTTGGTAAATGCACGTTTAGACTGAAGTATAATATCTCTTCAACGATTCCGAGCTGAAGGAAAATTAGCCAGAGTAATTTGAGGCACGAGAGTTTTTCGCATTCCCGAAATGCTTTCTTTACCCCCAGTGAGGGCATGCCAAACAGTTGCCATCGAACCACCGGATTTTGCAAAGACAAAAATTTAGTTGACGATTAATGAACCTGCTTATCCCATCAGCAATTACTCCCCCTACTTTTTTAGCAGAAACTAGGCTAGGTTAGGTTTAGGTTAGGTGATATGTTATTAGCAATTATTATGCTAGCTGTAATTGTTG
Organism: Trachelipus rathkii; assembly: GCA_015478945.1. Lineage (NCBI taxonomy): Eukaryota > Metazoa > Arthropoda > Malacostraca > Isopoda > Trachelipodidae > Trachelipus > Trachelipus rathkii. Next base: position 7,107 of record JABUQX010007798.1, read on the forward strand.
TTTAGGATCTTTATTTATGTTAACCGTAGATTAGGTATGATTAGGGTATGTTAGCTTAGAGATGATGTTGTGAGAGAGAGAGAGAGAGAGAGAGAGAGAGAGAGAGAGAGAGAGAGAGAGAGAGAGAGAGAGAGAGAGAGAGAGAGAGAGAGAGAGAGAGATAATAATAATAATAATAATAATAATAATAATAATAATAATAATAATAATAATAATAATAATAATAATAATAATAATAATAATAATAATAATAATAATAATAATAATAATAATAATAATAATAATAATAATAATAATAAATCAATTCAGCTGTCGTTATAAGTAACAAGCTAGGTGTGTTAGGAAAGTATGTTAGGTTAGGTCAGGAAAGATTAGGTTAGGCTAAGTTAGGTATGATGTCGGGAAAGAATAAAGGAAGAGAGAGAGAGAGAGAGAGAGAGAGAGGAGAGAGAAGAGAGAGAGAGAGAGAGAGAGAGAGAGAGAGAGAGAGAGAGAGAGAGAGCAATGTAATCTAATCTGACTCATATCATAAGTAAATGACAAAACTCTTAAAAGCATCCATTTCCGATGAAATGTTTTTTTATTTTTTTTAAAATAAATAATTAAAAATTAGCTTCTTCCTATTCCAAAAGCACATTTATTTCGCTTAATATACGAAATTTATTAAAAACTATAAAATTCTTTAAAAATATTTTGCTTAATAACTTAAAATTTACTTTAGAAAAATAAAACACATCGTATGCTAAATCACATCTAGAAGGGAAGCTTTTGGGCTATTTTACTCTCTCAACGTCCGTACGTGACGTCACTAAGTGTGAAAAATTTTATCTTTGGCACAATGAAAGAAATAGAAGGAAAGTAATAAATCAAGCAAATATACGCTTTTAATAATATTTGCGATATATTTAAAGAAATTTGGAATAAACAATCAAATTTAATTAATATTTCTATGAATCAAAAATAATTAAAAGTGAACAATAGTTTTTCAAAAAAAATAGTCATTCCTAGAAAATATCTTATGGGCGAAGTGCCAAATATATATATTATATATATATATATATATAATATATATATTATTATTTATATATATATATATATATCAATATATATATATAATATATATATATATATATATATATATATATATATTTATATATATATAATATATATATATATATATATATATATATATATATATATATATATATATATATATATCATACATCTTGTTCCTTTTACAGAAAAGAGATATATTTATGATATATATATATATTATATAATATATATATTATATATATATATATATATATATATTCTTATATATATATATAATATATATATAATATATATATATTATATATATATCATATATATATATATTATTATATATATATATATATATATATTATATAATATAGTATGTAGGGGGGTCATTCCGCCACAAATGCCGCGACCTTTTTTGACCTTTTTTTGACCGCGACCTTTTTGGGCATCCTGAATTTTTTACCTTAACTTTTTTTTGGGCCTTGACCTTTGTTGGGCCCAAATTTTTTGAGACCGGATTTTTGAGGAACCCGGATTTTTTGAGAAACCCGGATTTTTGAGAACCCGGATTTTTTAGAACCCGCCGGATTTTGAGAACCCCAAATTTTGAGAACCCAAGATTTTTGGAACCGTATTTTGAGAACCGGAATTTTTTGAGAATCCGGATTTTTTGAGAACCCGGATTTTTTGAGAACCCGGATTTTTTGAGAACCCAAATTTTTTGAGAACCCAAATTTTTTGAGAACCCAAATTTTTTGAGAACCGTATTTTTTGAGAACCCGGATTTTTTGAGAACCCGGATTTTTTGAGAACCCGAATTTTTTGAGAACCCAAATTTTTTGAGAACCCAAATTTTTTGAGAACCCAAATTTTTTGAGAACCCAAATTTTTTTGAGAACCCAAATTTTTGAGAACCCTAATTTTTTGAGAACCCGTTTTTTGAGACCGCGGATTTTTTGAGAACCGGATTTTTTGAGAACCAAATTTTTTTGAGAACCCAATTTTTTGAGAACCCTATTATTTGAGAACCCAAATTTTTTTGAGAACCCAAATTTTGAGAACCCAACCCTGATTTTTGGCAAATTTTGATACCCTAGCTTTTTGGCACCCTAATTTTTGGCAACCCTTCTGAAGAGGTTGCGCCAAACGGTTGTCAGCAACCGTTTGTACATGTTCCACCCTAATTTTTTTTGTCGACTAAACCTTTGGTCATCCATGGGTCAATTTTGGCCCCCCCTATTTTTGCCACCCCTTAGGGGTTTAGCCCTATTTTATATTTCGGTAACATCTACACACGCGGCGCGCGCACACACACGCAACACACACTTACACTTATACACACATTCACTATGACACTTTACACACACATTATATGACAGCTTACATTTTACCTTATACACACGGTACAACACACTGCCACCCTTTGGTCATCCATGGGTCATTTTTGGCCCACGGTAATTTTTGGGCTTCCTTTAGGGACTTAGCCTTTTTTGATGTCTTAACCTTGTTTGACCATGATATTTCGGCCTTGACCTTGTCATATACCATGGGTCAATTTTGACCCACGCTAACTTGATGGCTTTAATGGCTCCCAATCACCGTAAGAGTATCTAGGGATGTTCTATTAGTGTTCTATGAGTATTCTATGAGTGCCAGCTGAGTGCCAAGGTGAGTGCCAGTGAGTGCCATGAGTGCATGAGTCCAGTGATTGCCAAAGTGCCAAGTGAGTGCAACATAGTGCCAAGTGACGTGCCACATAGTGCCAACTGAGTGCCCACTTTTTCCAAGCCTTTTCTAGCTCCCCTGAGCCTAGAATAGCCTAATATGGGTGTCTACCTAGGTTATAAGGAATGAGGAATCGATGGGTGTATATTACAAGTTGCTAGATGCCTCCTACTATGAGTTAGTATTTTTCTACCACTTATAGCATATATATACTATATATATATATATATTTATATATATATATATTATATATATATATTATATATATATATAATATAATATATAATATATATATATATATATATTTATATATATAATATATATATATATATTCTGCACACGACCTACACACATTCCCTATGACACTTATACACACATTCACTATGACAACTTATCAAACAACTAGGACGCCTTATAAGCAACTTTCACTTGGCCATAGACCATTAAAACCATAGACACTTCCAATAACCATATACACTTACATTCACACCCGCACAAAGATACACTTACACTTACACTCACACATCGATATTTTGATGCCTCAACTTTGATGCCTCAACTTTGATGCCTCAGCATTGGATGGCCTCAGCCATTAATGCCTCAACTTTGATGCCTCATCTTTGAAGGTTCGTCTTTGATGACTCATCTTGATGACGTCATCTTTGATACTATCTATATTGATGATTCATCTTTTCTAGCCTTTTCTACCTTCATCTAGAGCTTTTTACCCAAATCATATGAACAGAGCTAATATTAATGTCTTCCCTATTTCATAAGCGTACATCAGGGCGCCGCATGGCGCCTCCGCGCGAAAGGCTGACAAACCCGTCACGCAGGTGCGACCCCGCCGCGCCGCAGCCCGCCCGCGTGCGCCCGAAGGCAGCATATTTTCCGCGTACCCGTCCGCGCGCGTGCGCCCGCAGGCGCAATATTCCCGCGCGAATGAAAAATATATATACTATGAGTCATTCATTTTTATTTCATACTTAAACATTTCAAAGAATTTCTTTTCAAATATACTATGAGTCATTCATTTTTATTTCATACTTAAACATTTTTATTAAAAACATTTTCGCGAACCTAAAACTGTATCTCATTACAGACCTATTATTATTATTTAACACATATATTTATTAACATTATTTTTCTTATATTTTTTACTTAAACTTTTTAATTTAAAATTTTTAAAAAATTGTAATGTAGAAGAAAAAGCCAAAGTGCCTGATATATAATCATTTTATTTACTAAAATTGTACGAAATTTTATTAAAAACATATACTTTACATACCTTAAAGCAGTAAATCAGTAAATCAATAGAGGTGTTACATAGCAACAAGGGGTTAGTATGCTTTTGTTTTACTGTTTTACTGCTTTAACTCATGTTTTACTGCTTTAACTCATATGTTTTACTGCTTTAACTCACATATTTATTAACATTACATACCTTAAAGCAGTAAATCAGTAAATCAATAGAGGTGTTACCTAACACCTAAGGGATTAGTATGCTTTTGTTTTACTGCTTTACTGCTTTAACTTTCTGCTTTACTGCTTTAACTTTCTGCTTTACTGCTTTAACTCACATACATTACATACCTTAAAGCAGTAAATCAGTAAATCAATAGAGGTGTTACCTAACACCTAAGGGATTAGTATGCTTTTGTTTTACTGCTTTACTGCTTTAACTTTCTGCTTTACTGCTTTAACTTTCTGCTTTACTGCTTTAACTTTCTGTTTTACTGCTTTAACTCATATATTTATTAACATTACGTTTTTTATTTTGTTTTAATACTTTTTATTTTTATTCTTTTTATTTTATTTTTATTCTTTTTATTATTTTTATTTATTTTTATTATTTTACTTTTATTTTATTATTATTTTATTTTTATTATTATTATACTTAGTGCTATTTACTTCAAGCCAAAAAAAAAAAGAAAAAAAAATTTTGTTATTAATCATCTGTAGCACACACACACACACACACACAACGAAAACACATCACACACCACACACACACACACACACACACACACAACTTACACTTATACACACATTGACACTTATACTTATACACACAACTCGCTAACACACACACACACACACACACACACACACACACTTACACTTATACACACATTCACTATGACACTTATACACACATTCACTATGACACTTACATTTACCCATAGACACTTACATTTACACTTATACACACATTCACTATGACACTTACATTTACCCATAGACACTTACATTTACTCTTACACACACATACACACACACACACCCAGTCAAGCACAGATTTACTTCACACTCACACACAGATTTCTTACCCACGCAGTTTACTTACACTCAACACAAGATTACTTACACTCACACCACAGAATTTACTTACACACACACCACACACACACAACACACACACACACACACACACACACAGTTTTACTTACACTCACACACAGATTTACTTACACGCACACTCACTTACACATATAACGTATAATTTATTAAAACATTTTTTTGTTTTAATTAAACACGTACATTTATATGTGTAAGTGAGTGTGCGTGTAAGTAAATCTGTGTGTGAGTGTAAGTAAAACTGTGTGTGTGTGTGTGTAAGTAAAT
>JABUQX010007798.1:17500-36802 GCA_015478945.1 Trachelipus rathkii
CGACCCCGTGGATTCCACGGACGTTCTAAACTCTCTGCTTAGAATGACTAAATCGGCGATGAGGAAAAAATCCGCGGCCGAAGGAGGAAGGTTCAAATCCGGAAGTTCTTTTACTACGTACAAAGAAAAATTAGACGAGCAACGAAGGAATATCGATAGTAGTAGTAGTAGTAACAGTAACAATCTTTACTGCTGCAACGATGAAGACGATATCGTAGACGGGTCAGCCGGAGGCGACGAAAGGTGCGCAGACTACGACAAGTTATTTATTCACGTAAATTGTTCGTTAGAAGTTGATTTTTACGGTTTTGAAAATATCGTTTCGGATCGAAACACTTTTGACCCAAATTCGCGAGAGCGCGTTTGCTTTATAAATAATAATAAAAATAATAATGATAGCAATAACAACGACGATCGAGAAACCGGTCTTCAATTTTTTTATTTTTCGGACAAAAACGAGTATAGGCTTTTGATTCCGCCGATTCTTATAAATGAATCTCGTAATCACGTTCTCGTCCTAAAAGGAATAAACCACAAATTTAATTGCTGCGAATCGCAGCGTTGTCCCCGTCGGGAGCGGCAGCGGCATCATCATTTTTTCGGGTCGGAAATTACGAAATTCCTCTTAAACGAGATCGAACGCGTGAAATTTTCGAATTCCAATTTAACCCAAAAAATCACGAAAGAGAATTGCTCTTATCTAAAGAAATTGCTGCAACAATATACCGATATGGATAAAAAATGTTCCGAAAAGAAACAACAACAACAACACCGCCGCAGCCGCAAACGATTCGACGACGGTAAAGAAAAGGAGGAAGAAGAGGTAGAGCCAGACGACACCACGGTCATAAGTGGGGTTTCGGAGGTGGAAGAGCGGGGAGCGGAAACGGCGATGGATTTTGAAGACGGATTTGAAGACTTCAATTACGACGACGATGACGAGAGTGGAAGGGAGACGGAATTATCCGCCGAAGGATCGGAAACGATTTACAAAAATTTGTTCATTCATTAACATCCGGTCGGTGGTTTTTACGCAAAAATATATACATATAATAAATAAAGGTGATTTTTAAAAAAAATTTGTTCAATCATTAACACCGCTGTGTTTATTCGTTCTTAAAATAAATAAAAAAAATATTATAATATTCGCGTAATTATTAAAAACCGTATTCATCGAATTTGCAACAGTTCGGATGGACGACGGGGAAGATGAAGTTTACCCCCGCCTAATTTCGAAAGCGGTTCTTTACAAAGACAAAAAATATGTTGAAAACGAATCAACAAACGTATTTTATTCCCTCGTCGAGCCTGGAAAATTATATCCCATTTCCGATTTTTGCTTTATATCGAGCGGGTGGTTCGAAGAGGATGCGGCGTCGGGCTCGGTTTTTATATCCGACGTAGAAAGGTTCGGCACTTTCTACGAGTTTCTTTCGGAAAACAATTTCAAATTCGACGTTAAAAAGTTTTTAAGCTCTTTTTTAACCGATTCACTCGCCCAAAGGATATCGTTTATCGGAGGCCCGAGCGACGTTAGAAACACATACAGTTCGGGAGTAGCGTGGGAGTCCTTGAAGCTACCCTCCGCGCCCCGTAATCCGGCTCGTCACTTTAACGAAATGAACGACCGAGACAAAAATTTCGTCATCGAGCTATGCTGGTCGACGGCTATTTTTTCCCTCTACTATTATAGCTACAAAAAGGCCGACGTGGTAGTTATTCTGAACCCATTTTCTTGCTTCAAAATAACCTTCGGCGGGGACGGCGGTCTCGATAAATTCGCGTTTTACGACCCTTTTCAGACCTGTTTGAAAGATTTGAATAATTTAGCCGTCGGCTCGAATTATAATAAAAACGTGAGAAGAGAGTTTTTGATTTATTCGTACATGATTAAGCAATTTCGAGTCTCGAATAGCTTATTCAGCTCTTCCTTTCTTCGAGAATATTCGCGTGAAAAAGAAAATGGAATGGTCAAAGGCGGAATGTTCGAAACGTTCGAAAAGGTATCGAAGAGGTATCTTAGCCAAAATACGTTTTTAGACGGTGAACCTAGGATCGAAATCAATCGATTCGTCCCCGCAGAGTTTTTACGAGATAAAAGAGCGCCTTTCGGGAATAGTTCGATCGAGTTATTCGACTGTACCACTACCCGGAAGAGTAAACGACAAAGACCACTAAATCATGTGGAAGAAGAAGAAGAAGAAGAAGAAGAAGAAGAAGAAAGGGCGGATTTTCGCTGCAGCAACGATAACTCGCGTAGCTTATTTTTCCCTAAGAATTACTTCACTTTTCGAAGCATTCGTTTACGCTACGACCCCAAAACGAAGATTAATAATAACACCTTTAAAAAATTTAGAGAATACGAGATCATTTACGAGATGACCAAGCATAGAGCGTCCGAGAAAGTCAACACGAAAATCTTTTGGCAGAACGAGTTAGAACGCGCCGCGCTTAATTCTTTATTCGTCTACGATTGCGGCAGCGACGGCGATAATCGCCATTCCGCTCGGTTGGAAGATTGTCGTAATTGCCGGGTCTCGTTGCTGGGCCTGGGATCCATTTTGTTTATCGCGTACGATAGCGACAGAAATTCGCCGCCACCGTCGACGATCGTATCACCACCGACGCCACCCATGCGCCAAGTGAGCGTAGTCGCGAGCGACGCTAACGTTTTATTTCGTAAATTCATTCCTTCGGATAAAATTCATCTGGTCGATCTCAAACGCGGATTGAAGATTAATAAAGGAAAAAAGGTATTAAAATCGCGTAAAAGTTTTGACGCTCGCGAAAGCGCTCTGATGTATCGACGCGAAGCCGGTGGAAATTACGTCATTTTGACCGAATTATCGTCTACTCGCCCCTCTACTACCGTCGTAATCGAAAAGGTATTCATGAAAGGAAATAGTTTTGACAATTCGACGGCGAGTCCCTTATCCTATTTCGAGCGACGCGAACGAACGAATAAGGCGTTTTCTTCCTACGACATCGAAGCTTTAGAGGTGGATGAAGAGTCTGGGGGCCATCCGGCCGAAGATGGAAAGCGACGAAATCTCGTTATCGAATTAAGGTACCGATTCTCCCCACGCTTCTTCCTTTTGTCTCCTCATTTTAGCGTCAAAATGTATCGAACCCTCGAAGCGATTGAATCGTCTTTCGATACTTTTAACCGAAAATTCTTTCGCGAGGGAATAGAAATTCCTCGGGAAGACCGAATTTATTTCCTGGAAAACCTCGGAAAGATGCTATTTCGCTCTTTCGTGCTAAAAAATTACACAGAAAATAAAATCATCGCCTTTCGAATGCCCAACGACGAAAATATTCAATTCAACGTCGAAGAATTGAGCTACGAAAGTAAATATTACCAATTTACAAACTCTAAACAATCGTTATTGGGTGGATGGGATCGTAGATCGGTTTTCGAGTTCGCCTCCAATCGCGTCAAAGGCTTATTAGGCAAGGAAAAAAATAATGGGAGAATTTTTTATTATAAAATAATCGCTCACGTTTTCGACATTTCCTGTTTTTAATAAATAATTCGGGTACATAAAAATTATAGTTCTAGATTTAATAAATTAAATAGATTATTATTATTATTAACTAAACCTTCTAATATAAACTATTCCTAACTATATGAAAAATCCCAGCTCGCATTTCGTTCACCACGACCAACGAAGAAGATGGGATTCATAATACCGTACCTAATAGCTCTCTCGTTTTTATATCTATCGAGCTCCATGACAGCCGCCGCCGCCGCCGCCGAGAAAATCAAGGAGATAAATTGCGTCACTTTGAAGGACTCCTATTATTATCACAATAGAATTAGCGAATTACAATTTAATTTTAAAATAACGAATCTCTGCGGTAGCGCGAAAATAATACCGCACTCCGTCTTAAGAAACGAAAGCTGTTTATCCGAAGAACGTATGCCGAAAAATATCTTAGAGAACCGATCTGAGGAGCTCGTTTACAAAGTCCCGTTTGAAAAGCGGCGCCGCGATTATAATGTCGCTCTAAGTTTTCGCGTCCTTAGGAAAAGAAACACCCTGCGTGTGATGTTCGAGTTTCTTAACGACCCTACATACTCATTTTCATTGTTCAGTTTTGAGAAGGATGATAATATTATCGCTAAACAACTCGTCGATTTCGCAATCATACGCGAGTATCGATACGATTTCAAGAAAACCGTATATTGCGGTTTTTATGTAATCGGAAATTGTACTACGTTTTGTTTCGACGTTCCAAGGCTAATGAAAAGTTACTTTGACGACGACGACCAACACCCCCTCCTCCGCACTACCTTCATAGGGTCGTTGCCGGAGAAGAACGAAAATAATCTCACTACGACAACGACGCCGCTGCCGAGGCTTGAGAACGACGGTAAGCAATCGAGTTCAGTCTCGCTCGAAGGTGACCGCATTAGCTTCGAGAGCCTAACAACGGTCGATTCTTTGCCGAAGAAGAACGAAAACAATTTCAATTCGACGCAGTATGAGGACGGGATTACTAGCCCCAATAATCCGAGCTCCGATTTGTTGGACCACGAAGACGACGACGACGCCGAACGCGTTAGTTTAACGATCACCGCGACCGATAGAAGCAATACCGATTCATTTCCGAATAGGAATGATAATACGAATCGGAAGAAGGATCTAAGTTCGGAAGAAAGGCGCGTACTAATCGGAATCGAAAATCAATCGAGGTTTAATGAATTAACAATCGCGAATTCGTGGATACCGAATAAAGGAAGCAACATTATGATAACTTCAGTCGCGATTGCGAGTCTTTTAGTAATTTCAGGGCTGAGCTACTTTATATGGGTAACTAAGAAAAAGACGGGATTCTTCGATTTACAGATCCCGATTTTAAGCGATTCCTCACGATTGCCTTCTAAGTAATTCGATGAACTTTTTATGGTCTTAATATTATGATTATAGTGTAAATTATTTTTTAACAAAATGAATAAACACTATTTTTGATAATCGTAATATTTCATCGCCCTTGAGAAAAAATTATGACGCTTACAAACTTTCGATATTTTATCTTTCTGGTTTTATTAAAAAATTTAGGGATAAAAAAACCCAATAAGATTGTAAAAAAAATCGTTGAAATGAATTGAATTATCATCGACAAAAACCTTTATATATATATATATATAAATATTTATGCGACGTATCTCATATTTTCCTTCAAAAGATGGAATTCAAAACTCTCTTAACAGCAGCAGCGTTGGCGTTCGCTCTATCGCGCGCTGACGCTACGAGCTTCGGAAATATCGCAATTTACGGCTCGGAGACACGATGCGTGCGATTACGAAACACGAAAGAATCCTATTATTATTTCAACAATGTACGCGCAACAAAATTATCGTTTCTTAAAATGGATCCGTGCGATTCTTTCGGTAGCTTGAAATTTATACCACACTCCGTTCTAAAATACGAAAGTTGCGAGTCGGAGATACCTCCTGAAATCAGAGAAATCCAGGATGAGGAGATCGCTTTCAAACCCCCTCAAACCTATTTTAAAAAGCCCAAAATAACTTTAGATTATCGCCTGCAGAGTTATTCCGATTACCTAATTGTGACATTCGAATACTTAGCGGGTACGATAGAATCACTGACGTCGTTCGTTTTTGAAGAGGATAAAAACGCTATCAAACTATCGAACTACACGGACAAGCGCAAACGCGTATATCCGTATAGATCGAACGAAACGAGTTATTGCGGTTTTTATATAAAGGGAAAATGTTCGACTATTTTTTTCGACATTTCTGTGTTACCATCCGAAGAAAACGTCGGTGGTTCACCGATTAGTAGCGAAGGCGGCGGAGGAGAAGAAGAAGAGGTTTTTGCGACAAATTATTCTTCATTAAGCGACGACGTCGAAGGCGATCAGTACCATGGTCCCGAGGACGAAGACGTTAGCATCGACATCACAACCGGGAGAAGAATAGCGTCGTCGCCGAAAACGAAGGGAAATGAGCCTGCAACCACTATCTGTAATAAGATCAAAAATGAAGACCCCGTGCTTCCTCTGCCTAAAAGAAACGATAGAATATTGTTTATAGTTATATCAGTCGGGATCGCGAGTCTTTTGGTAATTTGGGGACTGTGCTTGTTTATATGCGGTAAAAAGAAAAAGTTCGCCCCTTAAGAACGACACATTTCAAAATATCAATTTTTAAATACAATTTTTACGATGGCTAGTTGTATATATATATATAATAATATAATATATATATTATATATATATATATATATTATATATATATATATATAATATATATATATATATAAAATTTTAAAATTAAAATTATTTTTATTTATATTATTAAAATAATAATATTATATATATATATAATGAATAAGCAATAAAAATCGACATAAATGAAAATGATGACTAATCATTCGACATAAATCCGAGGAAAGCAATCTTAATAATATTTAATAAAAAATCAATTTTTATTATACAATACTCGATAGCCTTTACCCTAGCTATTTTCTGTTCTTAATAAACGATTTTTGAATAAAAATTTATGAAAAATCTATATTATTTATTCGCATAAATAAAAGGGTAATTCAATAATTACGAGAAGGGAGATTACATATCACCCGGCGAATGAATTAAAACTCAACACTGTGAAAAATATGGGCTTCAGAATTTGGGTTGTCGCACTTACCGCGTTTTATTTATCGCAGCAGGAGCAGCAGCAGGAGCAGCAGCAGGAGCACGTCGCTAAGGTCACCGATTTGTTTATTCCCGTCAACATAAGTTACTGCGTCGAATTATTAAATGAGAACGGATCATATTTTTACGTGAACCTCAAGCACAAAATGATTTATCACTTTTTCGAAACTGATTCGTGCGAGTCTTTCGGTGGTTTTACAATTATACCGTACAGTTCCCTATATCACGAAACGTGCATTCCTGAAATATTTCTTCAGCACGATGATATCCTAAAATCCACCCCGCACGAAGCGTCTGCTAAAAAACTGCCGGATAACGAAACCAATTTTGGTAGGCCTTTTGTTATCTTAGAATATTACCTCGAAAAGTATGATAGCACCCGATATGCGACATTCGAATATCTGTCAGATGTAAAAGTTAGAAAAGAAACAAATTCTTTAACTTTTGAAAAAGGGCATAAAAACGTTACCCGACAATATCAGTACTCCGACAATTACCCAAAAGCATTTATGCATAGGTTTTTCGAAATGCAGAATTATTGCGGATTTTTTATAACGGGAAATTGTACCAAGTTTTGTTATAATATTACGACCTTAGAATATAAATTAACTCCTGTAGAAGAAAATGGCAGCACCGCCCCGATTATCAGCAGTGAGGCTGTCGCGCTTTCAACGACGTCCATTTCTTCATTAAGCGACGATAACGACGACTACTACTACGACTACGACGAGGATAGGTTAATATATTCAACGATCGGGAGGGGTGGAAGAGGATCGTCGCCTAAGAATAACAAGAACGAAGAGAATCGCGCATTGAAGCGGAGGGGAGATAAAGAGGAATGTAATGCTACTAGGCCCGCTTTAATCAAGGCGTTTTCTTTTGTCCAAAAAGGAAACGATCAAACAAAAACTTATGAAACCGTTTATAATGATAAATTTTCGACATTCTTTCTAAATTACGTTTTCGCTATCGCGGGTGCTCTTATAGTTTTGACGCTGGCCATCGTTATATTTCATCAATGCAAACTGTTTGTAAAAAGAAGAAGGAGAAACCTGAAAAATTTCTAATTTCAGCTATATGACCTACCCTCGATCGATTATGAAAATAAATAGTGGTTTCATTCTTTTTATTTGGTTCTTTTTTTTTGTTTTGTTTGTGTTCACGCTTGAATTAATGCAATCAACCTTGACTCTTGTGTTTATATTTTTATTAAATTATTAAAGATTATTATTATTTCAATTTATAGTATATATTTGTCCTAGAAACATAAAAAAATAATAAAAAAAAGATGATGTGTGGTGCTGGCGTCAGCGAAAAAAATTCAATTTAGTTTCAATATTTTTATCATTTAATATTTTAATAATAATAATAATGTTTTATCTATTATAATTACTTAATATTAAAATTTATTTTTCCTATAAATAGTTCCTACGTCAAGATAAAAACAGTAAGTAGGACACAGACATTTGTTGGAAATATACGGCGATTGCTAAGCATACGACAGAAAGTAAATTTCTAAAAAGAAAAACTATAAAATGCTGTACAGAAGAATATCCGATTTTGAAAATGAAATTTTTAGATTCGGCGAAAATAATAGTCTACTATTTACCCGAAAGAAAAACGGAAACGATTATTTTACGATCGAAACTTTAGAAAAAAAAAATAAAAATCTTTTGCACGTGAGCAAGGAATGTTTAGTATCGATTTTAAGACACTTGAACAATTCTTACAAGGATGAAGAGCGGGGAGCGTTGGAATTCTTCATAAGAGAAACCGAAGAGAATGGAAAGCAAAAGCCGGATGCTCAAAAAAAGGTTGGGCCAATCGCTTCTCCTCCGGATTGCAAGAGCCAAGAGGAACGAGATTCGCATCAAGAAAATGCTGCTTCTTCGGTCGACGACGACGACGGATGGGATCCGGAAGTTGGTTTTTACGACAACGCGAGAGGATTAGAAAATGACATCGACGACGGCGGTGACGATAAGGAAGAAGGGGAAGAAGATGAAGACAGCGACGACGTGGTCAGATCGACTAAAAAATTTATAAAACTTCGGTGGGTAAAATACAAAGACACCGAAGGATTTGATCTCGTTTCTCTTCAGGTTTGTTATTGTTCCAACGACAAAATGGCGTTTAAACGTAAATTGTTTTTGACAGGAAAGGATACTATAAAAAGGTTCATAAATCTCAAGCCGACCATCGATAATTTCCTGACGAAATACTTGATATTTCGAGAGATCATGGACCGATCCTTAAGATGTTTTTCTACATTCTACATAAAAGAGAGCATAGAAGAGCGAGGAAAAGAAAGAGTTTTGTCCACGAATATCGAGGAAACGTATTTGTATCATTTTTTGGAAGATAATTCCAAAATGAAGAAATTTATAATCCACTTAAAAGGCGAAATTAAGAAAATATACGGCAACCCTAATATAGTGGATGTGAAAGATATCGTTTACGTCTTAAAACGTCGCGAACATCAGCGTGAAGAAATTGCTCGCTTAGTTTTGGAATCGATCGAGGAGCTGAAAAATCCTGAATTACGAATTTAGTTTTTTTTTTTTTAAAAAATTATAGTTTTAAATTGTATATAAAAAATAAATTATGTATTTATTTATTTATTTATTTATTAAGACCATTTTTATATCGTATTTTGATTAACAATAATTTTTTAAAAATATATTTATCTATCTATACATATATATATATATATATATATATATATATATATATATATATATAAAAAATATATATTTTGTATATATATATATATATATATATATATATATATATATATATATATTATATATATATTTATAAAAAAATATATATATATATATATATATATATATATATATATATATATATATATATATATATATATATATATATATATATATTTAAATAAAAAAAGCTTTTCCGATTATATTGGTAATGAAAACGAAAGATTTTGAATAAATATTATTTCTGTTACTCTATATCATTATCCTTGAGAGTTGGAAAAAATTGTGAAGAAAATTCAACATAAAAGAGTTAGTTAAATGAAAATGTATAGTAATCGCTCTGCATAGACCGGTTTTTGATTTCGATTACTGACAAAGAAAAGCAATCTTATCTTATCTTCTTACGATACAATTAAAAATATATATAATATATATTTTTTATCGATAATCGATTATTGTACAAATATCTGAAATTCCATAATTTTTATTCGATGAAATAACAAATAACTAACGAAGAAGGAGGGGCTAGTGGGCGAATAAACGTTCAAATATAAACACCTAGCGTATGAATTATTCAAACTCAATAGGGTGAAAACATATGGGTCTTAAAAATTGGGTTTTCGCGCTCGCCGCGTTTTGTCTATCGCATGTCGCGAAAGCCGTCAGCTATAAAAATTTACAATTTCTTCCTATCAACGTGCGTTACTGCGTTGAATTACTAAATGAAACCGGATCCTATTATTACGTCAACCTCGAGCGAACAACTACTTATCACTTTTTCGAAACGGATTCGTGCGAGTTTTTCGGTGGCTTTCGAATAATACCGTACAGCGTTGCGTATTACGAATTCTGCGACCCCGAAATATTTATTAAGCATAACGATATCCTAAAAACTATCCCGCGACAGGCGACTGCTGATAAACTGCCGATTAATGAAACCTATTTCGGAAGGCCTATCGTTATATTACATTACCACCAAAGATTTCATATCATCCGACACGCGTTGTTCGAATATCTCTCCGACGTGAAAGTAAAAATAACGCCAAAGTCTTTGATTTTTGAAGAGGGAGATCGAAACGTTTCCCGACCACGTCGATGTTGTAGCAATCACCTAAAAGAATATACGCATACACTTTCCGAAAAAAGTAAATATTGCGGATTTTTTATAACGGGAAATTGTTCGAAGTTTTGTTTCGATTTAACGACGGTAGAATATGGAATAACTCCAATAAAAGAAAATGGCGGCACCAATTCGATTGTCGCGCTTTCAACAACGCCTCTTTCTTCGTTAAGCGACGACTATGATGATTACGAATACGACGATGACAAAGATTTCGTAAATCCGAAGATCGGGACGGGAGGAAACGAATTACCCCTTGAGAAGAAGGAAAGAAATCGCTCTTTGACGCAGAACGAGGACGAAAAGAAATATAACGCTAGGGGGTCAGTTTCAATCGAAGCTTCTTATATAGTCAAAAACGGGAGTTATCAAATGTCTGGTACAAAACATTATACAACTATTTCGGAGGAATCGGCTGCTGTCATTTATAATGATAGATTTACGAGATTTTTTCAAAATTACGTTTCCGCAATTGCGGGTTCCCTTATAATTTTGACGTTGGCCATTGTTTTATTTCATATATTCAAAATTATGGTAAAACGGAGAAGGAAAAACCAGAACAATTTCTAATTTAGGTTCTCATCCGATTTAACGTTGTAGCTCGATCGATTATATTATATTCGTATTCACATTCATTATACTCTGTTAGTCATTTTTATCACTTTTATTCATGATTGAAATAATGCGATATTGACTCACTCCATTTATTAAATTAAAATATAGAAGATGATTGAGATTATTCAAATTTACGTTATATCATTGCCTTCGAAACATAAAAAATTTAATGTTCGATCTCCACATCGAGTTATTTCGTATATTTCAAAATTTACTAACACTCGAAATTTCATTTATCTAAATTTATAAATAAGGGAAATGATTATTTTTTTGGGTAATCATCTTTCATTTTCCTAGGTAAGAACAATAAAAGAGAGCCAAAATTTTTAAAATACTATTATTTTTATTAACAAAAATGCTTAACATAAAAATAAATTAAAAAAACAACAAAAATGATGATTATTTGTACGCTCGGAATTTGAAGAATAATCCCCATAATCTTTATTATAAAAAAGCAAACAAACGCAAGAAACCATATTATCATCAGCATCATCGTTTTGAACTCGGATGGGGGAGGGAGGGGGAGTGGCGAAAAATATGGTGGGGAAAGTAAGTAAGGGACAGGTGTTGCTATCAGAATAAAATTCTATTAAATTTATATTATTTAATCAATTTCTTTTGATAATAATTTTATTATTATTATCTAAATAATTAATATAATTTATTATTTTTTCCTATAAATAGTTCTTACGTCAAAGATTGGAAACAGTAAAGCGCAGAGATATACAGCGGTAGCTAATCTAACGACGAATAATAAATTATTGAAAATAAAAATATTAAAAAAATGCTGTACGCAAGAATATCCGATTTCGAATTGACTAGTTTCAAGTTCGATAAGAATTACCAACTACTTTTTACGCGCAAGAAGAACGGAGACGATTATTTTACAATAGAACATTTTGAAAAAGAGAAAAGCAATCATATACGCGTTAGTAAAGAATGTCTGACTTCGATTTTAAGACACTTGAATAATTCTTATAAGGATCAAGAAAGGGGATCGCTGGAATTCTTCATAAGAGAAGCCGAAGAAGATGCTAAGAAAAAAGATGATGATGACGACGAACCGGATTCTCCAAAAGAGGAAAAAAGCGGCGAATCTCATCATCTCGAAAATGCTTCCGACCACGGATGGGAGCCGCAAACTGTTTACGGCGAAGCGCGCGGGACTGAAAATGATATCAACGACGGAGGCGATAAGGAGGAAGAAGAGCAAGAGGCGATTAAACCGACTAAAAAGTTTATGAAACTCCGGTGGGTAAAATATGAAGACACCGAAGGATTCGACCTCGTTTCCCTTCAAATTTGCTACTGTTCCAACGATAAAATGGATTTTAAGCGTAAATTGTTTTTGAAAGGGAAAGAAATTATAAAAAAGTTCATAGATCTCAAACCGACCGTCGATAATTTTCTAACGAAATACTTGGTATTTCGAGAGATCATGGACCGAACCCTAAAATGTTTCTCTACATTCTACATAAACGCGAGAATAGTAGATGAAGGAAAAGAAAACTCGAATTTACGCATTTTGTCCGTGACTGAAGAAGACGAGAAGACGCATTTATCTCATTTCTTGTCGAACGACTCCAAAATGAGGGAATTTCTAACTCACTTAAAAGGCGAAATTAAGAAAATATACGGCGACTTTAATGTAGTGGACGTGAAGGACATGGTTTACGTCTTGAGACGCCGCGAATTTCAGCGAGAAGAAATTAATCGATTAGTTTTTGAATCGATCGACGAGCTGAGAAAATCATGAATCACGCACGAAAAAAGAGTTTTTACTAGAACTACTATATCGGCAATAACAATATTGGGTTTTCAATAAAATATTATTTGTTATTATTTAAAAAATATTTTTGTACCACTTTTAATTGTATTTATTGTATAAAAATATTATTTTAGAAAAATAATTAATTGTTATCCATTTAAATAAAAATTATTTTTCTTTTGACTTTTATTTCTATCACAATTCCAAACCTACAACACCCATTATATTATTTTTATTAGATAGAATAATCGCGATTATGACTGGGGGAAAAAATAACGCTGCCGAGACGGATAAGGACGTCTTTTCATACTTCAACGTCCTATTTAATAGCAAATACTCGATTTTGGTCGACGTCTTATCGCGTACGACGAATATTAGTAGTAATAATATTATTAAAAGAAAAGAAGAAAAAAAAAGATTTTTGCTGGAACTTCCATTCGCATTTCAATTTCATCGCAAATACACCCTCCTATTCGCGCTCGCCGTCTTCGTGATCGTGAAACAATGCCAATTTCAAAACGAACCCATAAAATGCGTCAAATACTACGATAACAATATAACCATTCGGAAAGATTTGCTCAACCTCTGCTACTCGTACCCGTTTATTTTCCAAAACATCAACCAAACGAAATTAGGATTCGATCGCAGATTTCCACGAACGTACCTATTGTATTACCGCTGGATCCACTGGATTATGCTTTTAGTTTCGGTGGTGTACGGCATATTGGGACAAATCACCAATCATAAACTCTCGGGAGAATTAGTGATCAACGCGAGTCATTTGGTTTCTCTTTACAAAAGGGACGTCAAATGCGCCGCGGGCGGCGACGATGCAGACTCCTCCAGCAAACTGGTAGGAGGTGGGAAAAATAAAAATAATAAGAACCGACCAGCGGATAAAGACGAAGACGACGACGCGGGAAACGACGACGATGGCAACCGTCGAGAAGAAGAACAAGACGACGAGCGGCGAGCTCCGTCTAATTTTATCGCGGCTAGAGACGTAAAATTGATCAATCGCTGGCTGATGAAAATAGTATATTCGCTGACTTTTTACCTGTTCATCGACGCGATGATATTTTTCGGGGTAAATTACTCGCTTCATTACAAATTTGTAACTTTACCGATCTCGTCTTACCCCTATACGCGGGACCTGCCCTACTTTACGGACTATATTTCGAGATTATTCCCGCCTTTCGCCTACTGCGAAATCGATAAAAGGCACGAACTAAACGCCCAAAGAGGAGACGTTTTGGGGTGCCATTTGACTCTCATGGAGCTGTACGAAAAGGTATTCTTCGCTTTCTGGGCGTGGCTCTCCTTCGCCATCGCTTTGACTTTTCTTTCGTTATTCTATATATTTTTATATTTAACACCGGTTATGAAACGCCGTTTACGGAGCCGAATGAGAACAAAAAATAAAATTCTTGCCAACGAAATTAAGCGAACGTTGTTTAACGAATTTACGTTCGGAGATGTTTACTTTTTGAACCACGTTCGAAACCGTCTAAGCCAAGAGGAGTTCGTGAGTTTCTTTTTGAAATACATCGAGGGAAAGAAAGGAGAGCGAGAAAGAACGTGATACTGTAAAAAATACAAACGGACTGAAACGAATAAAATAAACGAATTTACACCGGATGTTCCCTTTCGTCTCTTTGAAGCTCCTAGCGCGCTTATTGGTTATTCGAATAATAAAGCTGGTTATTTTTGTTTCTCATCATCCATTATATTATTTTAAAATTTATTTTTATCTATTTTTTATATATATATATATATATATAAATTTAAAATAAAATATTAGTAATGATAATATAGAATAAAAATAAATTTACGATATATTTCATATCGCGAATCGAAAAGACTCGCGAGTTTATAAAAATACGGCACGCTGAAAGAGAAGCGTCTTCCATCGCGTCACCGTTGACGGGTAAGATGACGAAAGATTATTACGAAATATTGGGGTTGAGCCGAGAGGCTAACGTTGATGATATTAGAAAGGCGTATATAAAAATGGCGCTGAAGTATCACCCGGATAAGAATACATCGCCTGGCGCCGAAGAACGATTTAAGGAGGTGGCGAAAGCCTACGAAATTCTGAACGACGAGCGGAAAAAATTTATCTACGACCAAACATTTAAAGAACCTACGAAAAACCCAACCGGTCACACCAAATTTTCTTTTTCTTCGGGAAGCAGCAGCAGTGGCGCTGCTGATCCGAACGATACGTTCAATGGCTTTTTTGGAAACACCGACCCCTTTTCCGATTTCTACCGAGAATTTACTAAATTCGAAAATGGATATGTTAAGATCACCAAGACTTTCAAAACAAGTTTTACACCGTGGAGCAAGTCCCATAATGGCCCCCAGCACCCTCAACCACCGCATCCACCTAATCGCCCGCGACCACCGCAACCACCTCAACCACCGCAGCCACCGCGACCACCGCAGCCACCGCGACCACCGCAGCCACCGCGACCACCGCAGCCACCGCAGCAGCAGCATCATCAACAACAACAACAACAGCCTTATCGCCCAACGGCGGGACTAGAAAAAAACCCTCCGATTATTGAAAAAGTGGACGTAACCCTAAAAGACATTTTATCAGGAAAAAGTTTTATCAGGCACGTAGATTGCGAAGTTTTGAAAGAAAATGGAGGAATTCTCAAAACGACGAAGCCGTTCCTCGTATCCGTAAAACCCGGCTGCCTCGATGGAACTGAAATCGTTTATGAAAATTCTGGTAACGAATCCCGAGGACGAATAACGTCCGACGTCATTTTTGAAGTGAATAGGTTGCCGAGCGACACTTTTAAAAGAGATTCAGCCAACATTATCTACACTGCCCGCATTTCTCTCAAAACCGCGTTATGCGGTGGCGTCGTACGAGTTCCGACTCTCGATGGGGACTACGTATCTTTTTCTCTAGGAGACCAAGTCGTAAATTCCAAAACCGAAAGGTTCTTACCTTTCTACGGTCTGCCCTTGCTCGATTCTAATAATCACCGGGGTGGTTTAATCATAAAATTCGATATAGAGTTTCCGTTAACGCTAACCGAAGCTGTAAAGACGAAATTAAAAGAAATATTGTAAACGTGTTGCGCTCTTATTTAAAAATTTTGTTGCCCGTATTTAAAAAATAAAAATATTATAATTTAATTTAAATATTTTAATTACAAAAAACGCGTAATCTTTTTACGCGTGTAAATATAAATATGTTTAGAAGGTAGTCGGATACGTTGAGTCTTTCATTTTTTTCTCAACCGGGTAACGAGTACTTCGAAGAATCAACTCTTTTACTTGTAAAAAACAATGGTAAAAGATTTTTATAAAATATTAGGACTTAAGCGAGGGAAAACGGACGACGATATAGCCAGAAACGCGAGTAAACCAGCCAATATACGAGAAGGGTTTAAGGATATTATTGAAGCGTACGAAGTACTCAATGATCCCAACGCAAAATTTATTTACGACGAGATATTTAAAGATTGCAAAAGCGAT
The DNA here is from genome assembly GCA_015478945.1 of Trachelipus rathkii. NCBI lineage: Eukaryota > Metazoa > Arthropoda > Malacostraca > Isopoda > Trachelipodidae > Trachelipus > Trachelipus rathkii. Next base: position 33,909 of record JABUQX010007798.1, read on the forward strand.
AGTTTTCACCGTTTCGCGGTTTGCGAGACACCGAGAAACCAAGCCTAAAAAATTATTTTTTTCGATCGACAGAAAAAATTGTTTAAATAACGTCGTTTTAAATGTATAATAATAATAATAATAATAATAATAATAATAATAATAATAATAATAATAATAATAATAATAATAATAATAATAATAATAATAATAATAATAATAATAATAATAATAATAATAATAATAATAATAATAATAATAATAATAATTATAATAATAATAATAATAAAAACACATTATTATTTAAATACAGTACCCTTAGATATTTTTAAAAATGTAAATAAATAAAATAAATCATAAGTAATTCAACTCGTTTTATTGTTATCCAATACATATATTATTCATCTTTATTTATTAATTTTGGTATAAATATGTTCGAATGAAAACGCCGGTGGTCGACTGAGTGAATATATGGTATCGAGATTGACCACGCTCACGAACTCGGGTTTCCCATCGTTTCTAACGACCTTCTTCTCATAGGGGAGTTTGGCTCTTTGGCGAATATATTTAGACATCGAAAGGAACTGAGATTTCGGAATATTAATTTTTATTATGCATTTTTCTAGTTTTGTTTCTGGCGAGTTGTGTTTGGATAATCTAAACTCAAAATCTGGGTGTGATTGAGGCTGGCGGTGTTCTTCTTCTTCTTCTTTTTCTCCGTCATAATCCTTTACAAAAAGAATATTTCGACTATTTCTTAGCGAAGACGCTGGTGGAACTATATCGAAATCACATCCCGGAATTTTCATTAAGTGCTCTAATCGAAGATCATCTAATGTTTTAATGATTCCACTACTACCAATACTATTTTTGTTGATGGTACAATTCCGTTTCACGTTCAACTTTGACATATTTTGAGAAAGATTTTCAACTGGATATGATCCTAATTTCGAATTTCCTAAATGCTTCTTTGAGATCTTTTTCACATACATTTTTTACGGTATTTCAGTATGAAAAGTGAATTTTTATATACTTATTGATAATTTACAATCTAATTTTCTTAAATGCAACACGAAATATAATAATATTATAAAGATCGTGAATACCGAGTTTTATTTCCTTTTGATTTGCTATATTCGTTATCCATTTTCGCTCTGTCGATTGGTGATTGTTATGGCTATCGATTAAAAGAACACTGCAAGATATAATGATGGAAAAATAAAATAAAATAAAAATATATTTATTTTATCACAAAGTTGTAAAAAAAAATTATTTATCTTTTCTCGGATCTTAGGCTTAAAAATCAAAATAACTTAATACTCTAATTCTCCATATTATATACGTTTAAACAACATTTATTTATAGAAATAATTTAAATCAATTCCTAAATATATTATGAGAAAAGTCGATTTCCTTGGTGGCGTTTCATCGGATCTCGTGAAGAGATACAAGTAAGATATTTTGGTTTCGAAATACCTTCAAACGTTTTAGAGCAGAGTAACCATTGCCGCAGTGTCATTTCATCGAGATCGATTACGTTTTAAGATCTAACTTCGATGTCCAAGTTCCCTAAGCCTTCTAAATTTTTTGGAAAGTCTTGGCCGATTCGGAAAAATAAAAATTGAAAAAAAATTAAGATTTGATATTTTAGGTTAAAAAAGGAAAAATTTTACGTTAAATGGCATTCCTTTAAACAATTACTTATCGAAATAATTTATTACTGAAGCCAGCTATGTGATATACGTTTATACAACAATTATTTATAGAAATAATTCAAATCTATTCCTAAATATATTATGAGATAAATCGATTCCTAAAGTGGCGTTTCATCGGATCTCGGAAAGAGATACTTGTAAGATATTTTGATTTCGAAATACCTTCAAACTAGATTTTGAAATACGTTCAAACGTATTAAAACCCAGAAGTCCTTCAAATAGTATCATTTCAACGGGCTTGAAGTTCCTATTTGTAGTAACATCGATTTCTAAGTTCCCGATCGCATAATTTTTCGTGGAAATTTTTTTTTCAACGAGACTTTACAAAAAAATTTCAAGGTGTCGGCAACTTAGACATCGAGGTTACGACACATTTACAGATCGAGTCCGTTGAAATGTCACTGTTGCAAGGGCTACTCGGCTATGCTACGTTTGAACGTATTCGGAAACAAAAATATCTAAATATCGGCTCTTCCTCGATACCTAATGAAACGTTCCTAACAGAATCGACTTCTCCTGTAATATAGATAGGAATAGGATTAAATAATTTTAATATATAATCGCTTAAACGTATACAATATGGTTAGAAGTTACATTGAAATATTTCGATAAATTAGGTGTTTAAACCTTATAAAATTTATTAGTTTTGTTAAAGATATGAGATAGTTTGGTATCTTAGGTTGAAAATGCATAAAAATTTCCGTTTATTCGCATTCCTTTAAACACATCGAAATAATTTATTACTTTAGCCAGCAATATGATATACGTTTGCACACCAATTATTCTTAGAAATAATTCCAATCTATTCCCAAATATATGGTATGAGAGATGTCAATAACTTAAGTGACATTTCATCGGATCTCGGGAAAAGATACTAGTAAGATATTTTGGTTTCGAAATACCTTCAAACCTATTAGAACTCAGCATTCCATCATATAGTATCATTTCAATGAGCTCGATCTCTCGATGTGACGTAACCTCGATGTCTAAGTTCCCTATCGCATAAATTTTTTTGGGAAAAATTTTTTTTTTCATCGAGGCTTCACAAAATTTTTTTAAGGTTTCGGGAACCTAGACATCGAGGTTGCGACACATAGGGAGATCGAGTCCTTAGGAATGTTACTGTTTCAAGGGCTACTCGATTATACTACGTTTGAACGTATTCTGAAACTAAAATATCTAAATATCAACTTTTCCTCA
>JABUQX010007799.1:0-70859 GCA_015478945.1 Trachelipus rathkii
TTTAATAAACTTTATATAAACTTTATATAAACTTTATATAAACTTTATATAAACTTTATATAAACTTTAAATAAACTTTATATAAACTTTATATAAACTTTACATAAACTTTACATAAACTTTACATAAACTTAATAAAACTTTTATATAACTAACTAAAACATCCCCAAACTTTATTATAAACTTTACATAAACTTTATTAAAACTTTACATTAAACTTTATATAAACTTTACATAAACTTTATAAAACTTACATAACCCTTTGTTAAAACTTTATTTAAACTTTAATATAAACTTATATATTAAAACTTTATATAAACTTTATTATAAATTTACATAAACTTTATATAAACTTTACATAAACTTTATATAAACTTTACATAAACTTTACATAAACTTTACATAAACTTTATATAAACTTTACATAAACTTTACATAAACTTTATATAAACTTTATATAACTTTATATATAACTTTATATTAAACTTTACTAAACTTTACATAAACTTTACATAAACTTTACATAAACTTTACATAAATTTTAAATAAACTTAACAAACTTACTTTAAACTTTATTATAAAACTTTACATAAACTACATAGACTTTACATAAACTTTACATAACTTTACATAAAAACTTAACATAAACTTTATATTAAACTTTATTATAAACTTTTACATAAACTTTACATAGGACTTACATAAACTTTACATTAAACTTTACATAACCTTATTTTAAACTTTTCATTAAACTTACATAAACTTTACTATAAACTTTACATAAACTTTATATAAACTTTACATAAACTTTATATAAACTTTATATAAACTTTACATAAACTTTACATAAACTTTATATAAACATTACATAAACTTTATATAAACTTTACATAAACTTTATATAAACTTTACATAAACTTTATGTAAACTTTATATAAACTTTATATAAACTTTATATAAACTTTATATAAACTTTATATAAACTTTATATAAACTTTACATAAACTTTATATAAACTTTATATAAACTTTACATAAACTTTACATAAACTTTATATAAACTTTATCATAAACTTTATATTAAACTTTATATAAACTTAATTAAACTTTATATAAACTTTACATAAAAATTTACATAAAATTTACATTAAAATATACATAAACTTAATAAACTTATCTAACTTTACCTTTAAACTTTACATCAAACTTTACATAAACTTATATATAAACTTTACAAAACTTATACAAATTAAAAAACTTTATATATCCTTTACCAAAAAACTTTATATAACTAAGTTTATTTAACATTACATAACACTTTTATTTTAAAACTTTATATGATTAAACTCAATGTCCATAACTTTTATATTAAACTTTATAAAAAAATTATATATAAAATTTATATAAACTTTATATAACTTTATCTAATTATTATTATTTTATAAACTTTATATTTATATAATAACTCCCCTCGTCCCCCCCGTATAAACCGATATATATTTATAACTTATTTAATATAAAATACTTTTATATATATATAATATAAACTTATTATATATATATTAGTATATAAAACTTTATTATCAAACTTGTAATATTTTTTAAATAACGCTCACAGTTATGTAACCATATGAAACATTGATACAATCAAACGCATGGTTGACCTTATACTTACAATTTACTTTTCTAAATAACAGGACCAAATATACCAATTATTATTACTTAAAACTTTTTTACATAAAAATACAATCAATATATAAATTTATTATTAAACTTTTAATAAATACTAATATAAACATATCTAGCCATTAAACCGAATTAATATCCTCAAAGATAAAACTTTACTGAGTAAGATTATACCTCTTTTTTTTTATTATATCTTTTATATTATATTAAACTTTTTACTATATATCTTTTATTTATATTTATATAACTCTTTTTTTATACATATTTAATCTCATTCGAATATTTCAATATTTTATTTTAAAAACTTTAATATATATATTACTCTCCCCCATTTAATCTGTGAGGTGCCATACCTTGAGCGTCATGTTTTAGGGGACAGTTAAAGTAACACCAAAGTGTTTTTGGAAGAAAATTTTTTTTTTTTTTTTTTACATAAAAGGAAATAAATATACACCTATTTAGAGAGATTTACCATAATACAAACCGCTAAAGATGCAGGAAGTCGGAGGTGATAGCATCTACACGGGCCTTTCCCGTAGTTGGATCAAGAGCTACGTTATGAGTAGGACCTATTCTAAAACCACCCTCCAACCCCATTACGGATAAGAGCTTTATATAATGATGCTTTATTTAGGGAATCAATATTGATCCCTTGAAGACACTTTCTTTTAGCATCTTATTAGCTTTGGTATGTCAGTTACGAAGCGTGGTATGCCTCCGATTACATTTAACCCCATCCACGTTGATGATATAACGTACACCCCCCTCGTCCCCCATCTTTAACATGGAACTCCGTTATTGGACACCCCAATACTTTAATATAAATCTGCGTGATATATTTAAACTTTATTTACATGGCCTTTACATAAACTTTATATAAACTTTACATAAACTTTATATAAACTTTACATAACCTTTATGTAAACTTTATTTAAACTTTATATAAACTTTATATAAACTTTATATAAATTTATATAACTTTACATAAACTTTATATAAACTTTACATAAACTTATTATTAAACTTACAAAACTTATATATAAACTTTACAAAACTTTTAATTAAACTTTATATAAACTTTACATAAATTTACTTTAATTTTTATATAAACTTTATTATAAAACTTTATAATAAACTTTACATAAAACTTACATAAACTTACAAGAAACTTACCATTAAACTTTACATAAATTTCAATAAACTTTGCTTAAACTTACATAAACTTTATATAAACTTACATAAACTTACATTGACTTTACATAACTTACATTAAACTTACATAACTTAACATAAACTTTATTAACTATATTATAAACTTACATAAACTTACATAGACTTTACATAAACTTTACATTAAACTTTACATAAAACTTTACTTTAAAACTTTACATTAAACTTTACATAAACTTTACATAAACTTACATAAACTTTATATTAAACTTTACAAAACTTTAACTATTATTAATTAAAACTTAATTAAACTTTTACATAAACTTTATATAAACATTACATAAACTATAAACTTTACAATTAACTTTATATAACTTTACATAAACATTATAGAAAAACTTACATAAACTTAACATAAACTTTATATAAACTTTACATAAAACTTTACATAAACTTATATAAACATTTTACAATTAAACTTTATTATAAACTTACATAAAACTTTACCAAACTTACATAAACTTTACATAGACTTTACAATAAAACTTTACATAACATAACATAACTTTACATAAACTTATGGTAAACTTTATATAAACTTATATAAACTTTAAATATAGTAATTTTTTTTGTATAATACTTTTATTATAAAATATCTTTTCGACGAATAAAAAAAAATAAAAAACAAAATTATCAAAATAAAAAAATTAAAATAATAATAGAAACATTATTTAATATAATAAAAACAATCTAATAAAATAAAAACTAATTTTTCTCACAATATAACTAAACATATATAAAATTACTAATATAACTTTTAACTCCACACATATAATATATAAACTATTTATAATATATATATATATAAATCTTTATACCATAAACTTATTAACTATTTATATATTAAACTTTATATTAATAATACATTATATACATTAAACTATTATCTTATAACTTTATCATAAAATACTATTTACATTAATACTTTAACTAATAATAATCATTTTTTACATTAAATTCATTTTATATAACTTTTATATATTCATAAACTTTACATAAACCTCAGCCAAAAAACTTTTATATATATAAAATAAAATTTCTACATAAAATATTTACATATTAAGTTGCAGATATTAAATCATTTTATAATATATAACTACCTAACTTTATATAACTCTTTTACATATAACATTTTATTAAATCTTTACATTTAATATTATACTTTTAATAAACTCTTAACCTATAACTCACTTATTATGTAAATACTTATATTTAAATTCTTTTATATAAATAACTATTATATATATATAACTTTATATTAATAACTTTATATATAATATAACTTTACATATAAACTATTATATAATAAATTATATATAATAAACTTTATATTAATTATTAAAAAACTTTTAATACATAAACTATTTATTATACATAAACTCATATCTCTTAATAATAAACTTTATATATATATATTATATATATAAAACTATTTAACTTAATATAATATATTTAACTAATTATATCAATAATATAATATAACTATATTATAATATATATATATAAAAATAATAATACTTATATATATATATAATTAAAACTTTTATATTAATTAATAAACTATTAACATAAACTTTATACATTAAAATTATTCTTAGTTAAAATTTAAATTAATAAACTTATTTAAACTTTACAATTAAACTTTTACATATAATACCTAAATTCATATTTTACATTACATTTAAACTTTACGTAATAACTTATATATTTAAATACTTTATATATAACTTATTAATTCAATAAATACTTATATATAGAATAAAATTTACATTAAACTGCTTATATTGAAAATACATAGTATATTTCATATATATAAACGTTTTTGGTTGACTTTATATATATAACTTTTAAAATATATTAGAGTTAATGTAAATTTTTAAGGTTATAGTATTTGTTTTAGGTTAGTTAGGTTACAAGTTAGCGTAGTGTACAAAGAGTAAACGACTGAGTTAGTGTTATAAGAGTTTTGGATTAAACAATATCTTAGATAAACTTTATTATCAACCATAAAAATGGTTATATGTAGAAGACAATGAACATACACTTTATTACACTCATTGTTTTTACGCTCCTTAGATCACACCTGTTACACTATATAACATATTAACCATTATAAATAACTTTATATGTAAATATTAAACTCAAAATAAAACTTTATTTATATAAACTTATTGCTTAACTTTATACTAATAATTAACTAATTACAATATAAAACTATTATATAAATTATAACTATTATTACATATAAAACTTAATGCATAATATTATACTAAACTATATTATATTACTTAATAATGTAATTATGACTAGTTTTTATCGATAATTACATTAAAACTATTATATCAATTATAGAAAAATTGAATTAACTTCTTAGGCTAAACTTATATATATATACTTTACATAAACTATACATCAACTGATTATTTTACAAGATTTTAAACTCTGAGGTATTGTTGAATTCCTCAAGGATGTAATAATAAATTTTATTAATAACTTTACATTAACTGACTTTATATAAACTTATATATATAATAAATAACTTATAATATAAACCAACATTATATATAATAACTATTTAACATTAACTTTATATTAAATCATACATATATAACTACTTTATATATTCTACAAACTATTATACATTAATAGTAATTTTACATAAAACTTTACATAAATAACTATTTATCAATATTTATAAATTCTATTTCAAGCGTTACAAAATCATGCATTATTCATAGCTATATGAGCCAACTCTATCTAAAGTTCGTATCTTATATAAATTTTACATTATAATAGACGGACAAAAACTCCCAAGAGAAAACTGATCGAAAAGAATATAAATTTTTAAAAATGCATATTATATAAACTTTAATTTAAACTTTATTATATATATAACGTTTTATAACATTAATACTTATACTAATAAATAAATTTAACATAAACTTTATATAACATTAAAATACTATATACATAATAAACGATTTCACAATTTAAACTTTATTAATAATAAACTATTTATAAACATTATACATAATATTTATATTATAATAACTTTACTATAAACTTTATATATAAACTATTACATAAAATCATTTATTATATGTATACTTATATATAATAAATTATAATAGATGACTTATATATATAATAAACTATATTTAATAATATATAATAATACTTATTATATTAATATAAACTTTATATTATATAAATAACTTTTTAATATAAAACTTTATAACTAATAATAATCTATTTATTATATAATAACCTTTATATAAATTTAAACTTTACATAAAAATAACTGGTAACATAAATAACTTTATATATATATAAAACTATTTATTAATTAAACTTTAAATTAAAATAACTTTATATATAAAACTTTATAATATAAACTTTACATAAACTTTATATTTAAACTTTTATAATAAAATAAACTTTAATAATAAACTTTTACTCAATATAACTAATTTACTAATATAAATTATGCGCTTTTATCATTAAAACTTATAATCAAGCATGCGAAGAACTCCATAGTAGAGCTTGGATAACATTCTAACTAATTTATTTTAAATGTACTTTCTGTTATTTTATTATAATTTATTAAGGAGTTATATATACATAAATAACACATTAGTTTTAACTTTGTTATTTTAATAAACCAACTCATATTATACTCAATAACATTCCTAAACTATAACCATAACTTACAATAACCTCAATATCTCCTAAACATCTTAACCTAACCAATTATATTTAAAACTTTTAACATATAAAACCCATTAATACATAATATACCATACTTTAATACTATAACGGACTTGTTTCAACCACTTATAATGTTCCTATATAAACTTTATTCATTAATAATTATTATCATATATATATTGTAAATAAATCATTATACTATATATATACTATATATTACATTGAAAACTATTATTATTAATTATTAAATCATTTATACAAATTATAAAACTTTTATATATAATAGTATACTATTTACTAATATTACTATATATATTAAATATAATACATTATACTATAAAAATTATTATATATAGATATAGAAAAACTATTAACAACTAAAATAAATCATTTATAATATTTAATAATCTTTATACTCTAATATTAAATTTATATATATATATATAGTATAATAACTTTTATATATAGTATTTAAACTTATTATAAACATATTATAATCATTTTTACATATAAAACTTATATATATACTATATATTTATATATACTTAATAAATTTAACCTTTTATCCTCCTTATATGATAAATCTCTTTATAAAACTTGTTAAATATATATATTAACCTTTAACTAATATAAAACTTTATACAGTGATGGGCATCGATACAAAAATATTTGCTTAAGCGATACCGGTACTTCGATACACAAAAATTTACTTTAGCGATACCGAAACACCGATACTTGCTTACCTAACCTTTGGCTGATACCGATAACGGATACATGTATCGCCGATACATGTATCCAGATACTTTTTAAAACTAGAGATTTATTTCTTGTTTTACGTTAATAAAAACTATTTATATATATATAAACTTATATATTAATAATAAATATACTATTTTATATATATATAATATAATATATAATATTATATTATTATATCCTATATATCAAGTAATAATTAAATATTATACAGAACTTTATATCTGCATATGATACTATTACCATCATTATTATCTATATCATAATACTTATTATTATATCATATAATAGATAAAAATAACTTTATATATATAATTAATATACTATATATATATTCAATATTAATACATATTTACAATAAACTTATAACTATATATATAAACTATATATATATATCTATTATATATAAAACTTTTATATATCTATATATAAACTATACTTAAAACTATATAAATATAAAACTTTAATATTATATATAAATATACTATTTTAAACTAATAAACTATTTAATTATTTTACATATAAATACTATTATATAAAAGCTCTACAATTGTATGAAAATATGAGAGATACTTAAAATAGCATTAGCGAAAATAACCCTATGATTTCTACACATAAACTTACATTAAAACTTTATGTAAACTTTATATAAACCTTTATTAACTTTATATAACTTATATTAAACTTTATATAAAACTATATATAAAACTTAAATTAACTATTATATTAACTTTATATAAACTATTGCATCAGTCTTATATAAACTCTTATATAACTTTATATAATTATATAACTTATTAAACCTATTAATAAAAACAATCCCGCGGCCTTTACATTAACTTACACTTTGATGAACGACAACATTTCTTTTAAATAAATATCAAACTTGCTTAAAGCATTTCATTCAAGACAGTCTGCATCATCTTTTAGGAGCAATGAATATAACCTAACCAAACTGAAGAATCTTTTCTACTGTATACTGACTGATCGGTAAGTGGGGTGTGTATTTAAAAATAATGAAAAACTGCAAAACATCAGGAAAATGACGTAGAGATTCCAGTGAAGACTTTTATTCAGCTTTCTCGATCCAACTCGTTTTCTTTCTCCCTCTACTTTTTTTCTATCAAGCATATATGCTTGGCATTTTAAAATCCCCAATATTCCAAGTCAGCATTTAACATATGGACTAAGCAGACTTAGCCTACTTATGTACATTTACGGAGGAATCTCTTATTATTCTAAAAACAATTTATTATTACAAAATTTCTATTTTTGATATATTGTTCATTGTATTACAGGCATCTGGTAATCAAAAGCATGGAATCGCTCTTCATCCGTATCACTATTTTCGTTAACAATGTCTGAAAAATCATATTCAGTAACTGTAAGTAAACTATCAGCAGCACTAGAACATTTCGCAACCCTGCTCTCAAGCTTTTCACATCTTTCTCGAGGCGTTTATCTTGCTCGAAGTAGTTGCTTAATACTTTATTGGCCCAAACTGATAATTCGTCTTCTTTTGACCAAACAAATTCATTGCGATAAATTACTATTATTTCACCATCGACAATCCTCTGTCGGTTAATTGACCTTAATCTAAGCAGGTACATGCACATTATATCAAACATCTCTAATTCATAATGCCTATTAAAGTTCTTTATTCATGTAAGCACTCATTTCTTATGTTATAATAGGGAACTCTTTATTTAGATGCTAAGCAGGGAAACGATCCATACTATTTATCTATATCACTAGCATGGCTCTCAAATTGATATACATGTAAGCGCTATAATATAAATGAAATAAAGATTCCCAAATATGTCTCTTACTCGCAATTATATCTTTGCTTACAACTCTCTTATATAAACTTAATAACAGTCCTCTATGATGAATTTGAAATCGTTCTTCCTTTGATTTAATTTTACATTCATAAAACTATTTTCTTATCCATAAATTAAGAATAGATAGAACCGTGACTTAGACCATCGTTTCTCAAAAAAGTAGTTTCAGTTTAATTTAATATACTCCCGCCTTACTTCAGATAAAAATAGTAGATCACCCTGTCTATATTCGGTTATGCCTAGAGATTTATCTTAATCAATAAAGGAATACCATAAAGAACTCTGATACATAAAACGTGTGCCGTTTACTCTGTTTACTCCGTTACTCCTGTTAACTTACTTAGTCTTTTTAACTAATATAGACTTCTACCATTAATTTAACACCTGTTATACATTAGCGTTAAATTATTGAGAGTTTGTTGTAATATAATATTAATATTTCCAACATAATAATAATCAATTTATTTAATGAAAAATAAAAACATACCCTTCCAATGTCAAGACATCTAGCGCACTCAAGACTATTAGTCACCTCTCTTTACATACACACAACAACTCGTATTTTGATATTCTCACAAACCTCTATGTAACCCTTACCTGAAAACTCTCTCAATTTCTTATTAACATACTTTAGTAACCTCTGCATCTAAAATCTTTCGTTCCCTTTTCATCCAACATATATATAATACAAACTATTTTTTATCTGAGCGGTATATTTATGTATCTTATATAATCTAGTCCAAAATAAACCTCTTCAACTCTATACACCAATCTCCTCTCATAACTCTTTCTTATTGCTCTACATTTTACTCTCTACATCTCTTCATATATAATATAGGCTTAGGGCACCCTACCATTTCTTTTACATTCTCAACAATCATTCTAACATAATTCCTCATAAGCCATAACTTATACACTATCCTCTCTTACATAAAATCTTCCTTTTCCTTAACCTACCATCTATATACTACAACTTTGTGAATAACTACTATAGAGACATATCACATCCCGCCTCATCTTTCGCTAATTCAATAATAATTAAAACAATCATTCTTTCAATACATATACTACATTTATTCATATCACGCCTTCTAATTTATCGTTTAGTACAACACATTACTCTTTTAATATCCATTCAGAAGTGACTATAACACTCAACCAATCATCCATAATATTAATAACAACTCCCTTACCATAGAGTTTTCCCTATTTAATACATTAAAAAATCCTATAACACTACTGCTTGGCATTATCAACCAATAACCTTATTACCAATTTATTCTTCTCTCATCACTGATTCTTCTCAAATCACTTGTTGATCAATCATGTTAAGATTTTAGAATCCACACTATTTCCTCTACCCACTTCCTATAACGCACCTTGTATCTTATAACAGTAATCAGTCACTTCAGTTCACTCGCCGCATTATTCTTCTTGATCTCAAAAATATAATACTCAGAAATAATACTCAACAATGAAAACCTTTTCTAATACTAACATATCCTCAAAAAATTCCTACAATAGTTATATCCTTATACTGAGTGTAGTTTAATTACTTTTTATTATTAAAGGTATATACGTATAGTATCTAAGCATCTCCTCAATCCCTTGTGAACTATTAACTACCCTCCACACTAATACTTTGTTGTAACTAACTCCCAACATTCTAATTCAAACCCACTCACATCTTCGTGTGCCTAACACAGGTTCTTGCCCATAAATACCTTATATTCCTTCTAAATGCACATGAAAACCACCACTACATAATAAACTTCCACTCTTATATACCCTTAAACTCATACTACCAACGTTATGCAGATTTTTCGAAAGTTGCGTCACCACTACACTACACTCAGTCACATTCATTTCATTATGATTTACAGCAAAGCACCATTTCTAAACTTCATTACATCTACGCAACGATTCCCCTATATTATTATATATACTATTATTATACTAATATAAACTTATTATAATAATAAACTTATATTCACATAAACTTTACATTAAACTTATATATATATAATATAAATAAACTTTTACTATATATAAATATAAATACTATAATTATTATAATCATTATATAAACTATATTTGTATATGTACATAAATTATAAACTTTATACATAAAACTATTTATATATACTCATATAAATAAAATATAATTATACTTTATTATATTAACTAATTAAATATCATAAAATACTATAATATATAATTATAATACTTATTATAACTATAATAATAATATATAACTTATATATATTAAATAACTATTTTACATATTAAATATAAACTTATAATATAATGATAATATGTAAACTTATATATATAAAACTATTATATATATTATAATAATATATAACCTTAATAAGGATTTTTTATCTTGACCGTTGAGTAGTACATACTGATAGTTGAGTAATCCCCAAGGTCACGACGGTCTCTGAGAGTCTTTATCTGTCCGCGCGTTTGATCACTGATAACGGCGTCAGTATTGTTACTCTTATTTTTCTATATAAACTTTGTAATTTATCATTTATTATAATCTATTTTTATTATATTAATAATATATTTCATGTTTATTATTATTATATTAATATATTCATTATTATATTATTATAATACAATTATTATATTATATACATTATTTATATATATCATTATATTTTTTATTATTTATTAATTATTAATACTATTATCATATTCATGTTAAATCTCGACATCGGTCGTTAAATCATTTGAGAGGTCACAGCTAAGTGGTGACTTATCCTCGTCTACGACGAGGTTACGTGTCTGTGCGCCTCCCGAAGGGGAGCGCTACCCCCTAAAAATTAATGAAATACTTTCGTAATGAAAACGCGTTTGTAATATTGTGATAGTTTCTGAGGCCTAGTGATGAGACGGACTCGAGCGTTCTGGATTTACATTCGGATTATCGAGAGCCGCACCGGTGCTTGGGCTCCTTAAGACGTACTCAAACTTGTACTACGTATATATAAACTATTTGTTATATCAATAACAATTTACAATATTTGTTACATCATTATAACTATTATATTGTATATTTGAACAAAAGATCTCCGAATATGAAAGTTATAAAGTTTTTAATAAAAGAGCGTTTGACGATCAGACGATAAAATGAACGGAAAATAGCATAAGATGAACCAGTGCGTAATGAAAGTGAACTCGGCCATAAGTCGGAAGGCAGTAGTAAGGAAAGATGACTTAGATATTGTAAGAGATTATTCTTGAGGTAGAGGAAGTCAGAGTTTAACACTCAAAACACTTAGAGCCACCTCTCGAGATGCTTGAGCTACCTTTAAATAAATATTCGATTTAAAACGGCCTCCTATTTTGGTATCAAATAATATCAGAATATAATTAAGTAGAGATCGAACTTAGAACTTCGAATACATGAGAGGGTGTAAGCCTCGAAAAAGGTTGTCTAGGGATGACCCCAACGGGAGCCGGAATTGGTACCTCCAAAAGAAATGCAATGGATAGCGCCAAAACAGAAGGAAAATGAGGAAGGAAGGAGGAAGGATGGAGGAAGGAAGGACTAAGAAGGAGACAGAGGTTTAGACTCACCAGAGACCAACCCATGGTTGGCTGGAGCCGGTGCGGTGCTAGTTTTAACCAGTTAAACAATTTCGTTTAGCCCTCACTTATAAAACTGACACTATTTTATTTTCTAAAAAAAGCTCGGTCTTTCTTTTTATAAACGTCATTACTAAAATATATTGTTTGCCATGTTTACTTATTTATTATTAATTAAGTTTCATTTTGCATTGAGTCCGTAATGTGTTGGTTTTAGTTTATTCAATTTAAAATTATTTTTCAAATTATATTTTTCGAAAAGTATTTATTAATTTTTATTACTTTTTAATTTATTATGCTTAAAACATTTTTAAACTTTATATAAAACTTTATATAAACTTTTTACAGATAAACTCATATTATATTATAAAACTTTTTCATGTTTAAATATAACTAAAAAAATTTTTACGAATTTTTTGCACACTCCTTAATATCTTGGTCGGCTAAAATAAATCTAGTAAATACTAAAGTAAATTTCAAATAATCTCCCACCATACCAAAACCCCTCTCCCCTCATCACACCAATCTCTAAAAACTTATAGATCTATTGATTCTTGATCTATTGATTCAAAGTCATATTTTTTAGTAAACATTACCTTTATAACTGATTATCCAATAATTTGCATAACATCAGCATTTAAATCAGGTAAAATTACAAATCCCACACATCTCAACTCGTATACCCCCTGGATCCCTCATTATTTCAAACGTATTCTTTTGATTCCCATAATTTAGTCAATTAAATATTCCGTTTACTAATATATATTAGTTATGTAATAATATATCTATCATACCCTATATAAGCACCCGTAAATCAGTAAAATTAACAGAGCTAAATCACACCACCCTTCCCTCACCATACCCGTACTCTATGGACCACATCCATTGATCTATTGATCTATGACCTATTGATAATCGATTCAAGTCATATATTTTTACTAAAATTTTTATGTTTTACATTACACAAAATCAGGTAAATCAGTAAATCAAACCACCCTCCCAGCACCCTCCTCTCCATCCGTTGATCTATTGGATTATTGATTTCAAGATCATATCTTGATTTCACAAACTTTTTATTTTGTTTTACTGTGTAAAACATTTATAAAGCTTGATTCTACAAATTTTTATAACTAGTTTACATACCCTAACACTGTAATAATCAGATAAATCAAACCACTCATATCCCCAGCACCCATCCCTTTCCTCCTCACACCATCCTATGATCTATTGTTTCAAGGCACATTTCGAGTATTTATATTATGAGATACACATAACATAAAAAACAAGTTCTTTATACACTGACAAACGAATATATGGGTATGCTAAGGTAACAAAGTTTCTCACATTAATAAAGCAAAACATAGCATCACCTGAACTACAAATATATGTACAACGACAAAACCCTAACATACCTTACGCTCGAAAAAACTGTTAACATTAAAAAGGTCCAAACTTAGCAACAGTTAAAGTAACTAACATTAGCATACAAAAAAAAAGTAACTCTAATACCAGCTTACTTCAGGCATTCTCTCTAACATATGCAAATGTTAATTTTTACATTAACATGTAATATTTTTAAACAAAATTATTATCATACGCTTAACTAGCAACCAACCATGAATGAAAAAAGCTCTCATGCTAAAGATCTGCTTAAGAAATCTAGTAAGGATGATACAATAAAAAATGGACATTATCCTACCAAGACATAAGTTTTGTCGGAGAAGCGAACTGTGAACACAGAAAGTGGACCACAGACTAGATCTCTACTTGCAGAAGGGCACGGAAATCTACATAACTTACTGGCATCCTGGATGAAACAATATTATGAGATTGGTATGAGGCTTAACAAATGTAATCCAGTAGGCACAGTCCTCTAATTATGATATTTCGACTTAAACGAATCTGGATTGTCCCCGGGTACTGTATACCACGCAATATAAGCAGCCTAGGTGTTTCACAAAAGACAACAATGAATGAACGAAAGATCAACTACAGAAAGGATTGATCGAACCATCAATCTCCCCTTTCTCAAGTCCCTTACTAGTCAAACCAATGAAAGGAGGAGGACGTCCACGAATATGCGTTGATTATAGAAAGAAAGCGAAACCGCTGAGTCTCTTGGTAAAGCTAGAGTGTACTCAACTCTTGATATTAAAGACGGCTTATATCAGATTAAAATAAGCGAAAGATCAAGACCCGTATTAGTTTTCAGAACTCAACAAGAATCTTTTCAACCAAAGGTCCTACTAATGGGATTAAAACAGAGTCCCGCAGTCTTCAGTCGTATTATGCAACTGGTACTAGCAGGCATAATAGGCATAGACTGTCTTTCCTACATCGATAACATCATTCTCTTTTCTCCTGATATCAGATTTCATTATGACAGCTTAACACGAGTGTTCGAAGCTCTCAGAAGGAGCAACTTCAAGATCAAGTTGGAAAAATGCCGTTTTTCCGTAAAGAAGTAACTTTTCTTGGTTGCCTAAAACAGAAAAGGGAATTGCTGTAGACCCGGAGAAACTTAAGATACTGCAAAAGATAAAAGCATCCACCTTTGTGCCAGAAATCTGATCAAATTTTAGCTGGATAGCTGAACCTATTACTAGGTTATTGAAGAAAAAGCAGGAATTAAAATGGGGTATAGATCAAGAACAAGTACTAGATAAACTAAAGAGCTTGCTCCTGCAAGGATCTTTATTGCAGTATCCACTTTTAAAAACCATATATTGTAGTAAGCGATGCTTCAATTCATGAACTAGGAGCTGTATTGCTTTAAGGGGAGTCTGTACTTGCCCAACCCTAACTTTTTAGAGTACAAATAAAAAACTTCACTTTTTCTATTACTTTAATTATTAAAAAATTCCCTCCTCTACATCATGGTGTAATTTTTGTTTCGAAATTCCTCGATTAAGTTTATTTAGATACAGAGATATTTCTTTTTATTAGTGGGTGTCTAACACTAAAAATTTAAATTTCCAGGTTCGGAAATATAGCAATTCAACTCTCTTCAGGACTCTTTCCAAAACTTGTTTATTCACATTTATAATCAATTAAATTTTCCTTTTCTGCAAGCACAACTAGATCAGCCTCCTTCTCAATCCTTTAAATGGACTCAGAGTCGGAGCCAGAGCCGGAGCTGGAGCCGAAACAGGAGCCAGAGACAGAAAAATGCCGTTTTTCCGTAAAGAAGTAACTTTTCTTGGTTGCCTAATAACAGAAAAGGGAATTGCTGTAGACCCGGAGAAACTTAAGATACTGCAAAAGATAAAAGCACCCACCAGTGTGCCAGAAATCTGATAAAATTTAAGCTGGATAGCTGAACCTATTACTAGGTTATTGAAGAAAAAGCAGGAATTAAAATGGGGTATAGATCAAGAACAAGTACTAGATAAACTAAAGAGCTTGCTCATGCAAGGATCTTTATTTGGCAGTATCCAGACTTTTTTTAAAAAACCATTTATTTATAAAAGCGATGCTTCAATTCATGAACTAGGAGCTGTATTGCTTATTAAGGGAAGATCAATGTTCATACTTGCCTCACAACCCATAAACTTTTTATATGAGTCAAATAAAAAAATTCACTTTCATTATACTTTAATTATTAAAAAATCCCTCCTCTACATTCATGGTGCAATTTTTGTTTCGATAATTCCGAAATTAGAAATTTTTTTAAATTACAGGATATTTTTTATTTTAGGGGTGTAAACTA
Source organism: Trachelipus rathkii (assembly GCA_015478945.1). Taxonomy (NCBI): domain Eukaryota; kingdom Metazoa; phylum Arthropoda; class Malacostraca; order Isopoda; family Trachelipodidae; genus Trachelipus; species Trachelipus rathkii. Next base: position 16,527 of record JABUQX010007799.1, read on the forward strand.
AAAATTTAATTTCCAGGTTCGAATATTGCTAAAATTCACACTTTATTCCAGTTACCTTTCCAAGTGGTTTTATTACATTTTATTATAAATAAAATTTTTTTCTTTTTTTCGCAAAAATACATACCCAAAATGAAGAAACTCTAATTCCTCAATCATATTAATTTGATTATAGTCAGAGCCGGAGTTCAGAGAGGCCGGAGCCCCAAGAACCAGAACCCAAAGTACCAATTTTAAATTTATTTTATTTTGCAAGGTAAAACTTACATCTGTCAATACATCGGAGGCTGAACTTATTCTTGAAATGGAACGGAGTCTGAGCTGGAAGCCGCCTAGTTGGAAAGGCCAGAGCTGGAGGCGGGCCTGGAGCTCTGGAATAGCAGGAGTCCGGTTAGTCGGAGTCCGAGCCGGAGCTTGAAGAACAATTTTTTTTTTTAATTTAGCAGTACTCGATAATTAATTTTTTACCATAAAAACAGTTGGAGTTGTATGAATTTAAAAGGTTGTCACGGTAATCAAGTAGCCAGAGCCAGAGCGGCTAGTCAGAGCAGAGCCGGAAAAGCACGTAAACAGCCGGGCCGGAGCCGGAGCTCGGTATTTTGAAACGAGATATATATTTTTAAACATTGTTTTCACTAAATCTAAAAATATTTCTGCAAAGTCGGAGCTTGAATTATCTTGAAATGGAATACGAAGTTGGAGCTGGTTTACGGAAGCCGGAGCCGGAAGGTCGGAGCCGGTAGTTCTCTGAGCCGGGTAGATCGGAAGCCGGAAGGCCGGAGCCGAGGCGGGATTCTGAAAACAAATTTTTTCAATAAATTTTTTGCAGGTGAAAATTTAATGTATTTTGAGAGACGTGAAATTTTTTTAAAAAGGAGGTGAGCTGCAGAGCCGGAGCCGGAAGCCGGAGCGGAGCCAGGAGCCGGAGCCGCGGAGTTCCGGATCCGGAGCCGGAGCCGGATGCACGAAGCCGAGCCATGAACCGGGAAAGCCGGAAACTTTACAGTGGCAACAAAATTATATAATTTTTTTAAACAGAAATTTTGTCTTTGCAGGTAAAAATACTTCTGCCAAATAAATCAGAGCCTGAACTTATTCATGAAATGGAAACAAAGACCGTGTAGAGACCGGACTACCTGGGTAGCACGGAGCTGTAGAAAAAAATTTTTTCAAGAATTTTTTTGGCAGGTTGAAAGTAAATTCCTTAAAGTTGGAACTTCTGAACAAAACCTGAGAAGGTGTGGTTTAAAAAGTAAAGACGAAGGCTGCGAGCCGGAGCCGGAGCGGTAGCCGGAAGTATAAATTTTTTAAAGATATTTATTTGGAATCCAGTAACATATTAATATTTCCTCAACTTAGAGCTGAAAACTGATTTTTGAAACCACTTATATGACGGAGTCGGAGCCTGGGCCGGAGCTGGGAAAAGAGCTGGAGCCGGAGTATAAATTTTATAGAATTATTCAACTTCACTATATATATATATATATTATATATATATATAGTGATAGTTATAAATATGAAATAAAATATATATATATATATATAATTAGTATATATATATATTATATATATATATATATATATAGTTTAATAATTATACTTATATATATTTAATATTATTATTAATATATACTCATATATTATACTAGGGTGGCCGACATACCAGGTGCTAGCGTGCTGTGAGTAATGACTCATTTTGTGCGATGCGGTGAAGTGGATTGCCGTCACTTTTGTCTTAGCGTAGTGCTCAGGTTTTGGTATCAGTGTCGCAATTAAAAAAAGGTGCGGTGCGGTGCTGGACGGATTCGGAGAATTCCGCACCCAACTATAGTAAGGGTGCGCTTATATACTTAAGAGTGGCTTGGTGAGGTGCGCAATATCTTTTACTTTCCTGGAAATTAAAGAAAAATAAAAATATATTCAACTTCACCAAATAGGCGTTTTTTCTCAAAATTCACTTTTTTTGCCATATACACGGTGGACATAAAATATACGCTAAAAACATATTGACATGGTCTATAAGTGTTGAAAAATTTCCAGGACCTTATATTTATATATATATAATATATATAATTATATATAAATATATATATTTATAAACTTATATATATAATACTATATAATATATTATAATTATAATCATTATATTATATATATATATATAATTATTATATATATATATTATAATATATATAAATAAACTATATATTATATATCAAAGATTCTGACGATGTTTTATTCAAACTGATAAATGTAGGTTGGTGTCTCCAGACTACGTTATGAAGTGATCTGAACTTGAATAAAAAATATATTATGCAATTTGTAATACAACAATTATATATTTCATATTACGGCTCGCTATCTTTTTATTGGAGTTTCAAGGGAATATAATGATTATATCTTTTGACCACACCTTTTTTTCTTGACCTTCAAATGAAAACAATTTTATTAAAATTATCTTTGAAAAATAAAGAGTTTTATATTGACTTTCATTGGAAGTAGTAATAAATAGCACGAACTTTGTCCCCTCCCTCCCCGCATAATTCCAAAACTCACATGGTTTCTTATTGAAACGCAAATAATACCCAGGAAATTATATAGCAAAATAGTTCTCTTTAAATAATAAAGTTCTCTATTTATTCATAATTTATAGTAAATGTAATTCCGGGTATAGACACCCCTTAAGAAAATGAATCAAGACAAGAACTACCATTGTCTTTTGCAACCAGAACTCTTACTATCGCAGAGAAGAAATACGCGCCAACTGAGTTAGAATGCTTAGGTATTATCTTTGCATTAAAAAAATTTAAGAACTTAATTTATGGATGCAAAGTTAGAGTAAAAACAGATCATAGTGCAGCAGTCTCTATATTCTTAAAGAAAGACTATCCATCCGCAAGATTAGCAAGAAAGTCACTTACCATCAGTGACTTCAATCCAACATTTGAACACATCAGTGGAAAGCTCAACATCGTCGCAGACTATATTTCACGCTATATAATAGAAACAGATGAAAGAGATGAAGATGAGACAGAGGAGGAAGATGAAAATCGAAAACTTGGAAGGAAAGTACAGACAAGAAAAATAACAGAAGATCACAAAGGAAATGGAAAAGAAAAGGAGAAAGAAGAAAAGATCGATAAGCGATTGGAAAGAATAGAAAGGGAAAGTTGAGAAAGAGGTATAATAATTTTAGATATTAACTATATCTAAAGAACAAAGAAGATGTGAAAGTTTAAGAAGAGTATATGATCAATTATATGAAGGTAGAAAAATTGAAGGCTTGAAGATGTACAAAAAATGATATTCATAAAAGTTGGAGACGAATATAAGATACTCTTACCAAATTATCTATGGGTAGCAGCAGTAGAGCTTACCCATACTACTTATGCATCCGGACACACCGGAACAGAAAGAACCTTAGAAAAATTAAGAAGAAGTTATTATTTCAAAGGTGTGAGAAAATTCGTAGAGGAATTTTGCAGAAGTTGCCACATCTGTCAAGTAGCGAAAGGTAACAAGCCAAAGAAAGCTTTTATTAAAACATACCCTTTGGCAGAACAACCATTTGAAAGGGTAGCAATCGATATCTTAGGACTGTTCACACAATCAAAAACAGGGCATAAGTACATTCTCATATTTAAGTGTCAGTTTAGGTATGTAGAGTTAGTAGCCTTATGACACAGAGATAGTAATAAAGTACCTGACGCATTTTTAAACAAGGTTATAGTACCTCATATGTGTCTTAGTTTGTCATATCAGACAATGCACTAGAGTTCACAAGTAAAATAATGAAAGGTATTTTCAGAAATTTCAACATCAAGAAGGTAGAGATAAGTTCATACTCACCTGCCTCAAATGGACTAGCTGAGTCAACCAACTCTCAGATAGCAAATTACCTAAGATGCTATGTAAGTGAAAACCAGCGAGATTGGAGTACATTCTTACCATTTGCACAATCATCTATTAACAACACTTATAATGCAAGCATCAAGAGCAATCCACACTTCGTACTATATGGTTACACGAAGAGAATAGATTGTGACCTACCTAACGAAGCTATGATGAGAAGTGACAGAGCTACTTCACCAAAAGATGATACCATTGAAAAGCTATATGATAGAAGAAAAGAAATTAGAAGACAGAGTAGAAAGATACTGGAAGATAAAGTAAAGAAATATTCTACTCAAAATAATAGGAAAGCCAACGACAGAGAAATCAGAGTAGGATATTGGGTATACATTCAGAGTATTAAACCACCAAAGCTATCGCCAAAACTATTTAGGAAGTGGGTAGGTCCGTTTTGAATAGAAGTAGGATACTCTAGCAAACAAGGAATAGAAAATGTATACATCGTGAGAGATCTAACCAACAACAAATTGTATCAGGTTCTCAGTAATAACTTCAAGATAGCAATAACTAGGAGTAAAGAAAGACAATATTTCAATGAAGAAAGAGTAAAAGAAAGACCTAGATTAGAAAGTCAGAGAATAATAAGCAGGAAAGAGACAAGAAAAAGATCAAAAAGAGATATCCCAGATAGCGATTTTGATGAGTTTGCGGACAGATATGATGGAAGAAATATTAGACCAGTAACTATGGATAAGTTACAATCTAAAAGGACTGATAAGAGAGTAGGAGACAGAGATAGAAATCATAGAGAAGTAATAGAAGGAGATGAACAGGAAAATGCAGTGAGACCAGGCGCAGAACCTGTTGATAGTCATGAGGAAAGTATCGAAAATGAGTCAGAAGACCTGGTAGGAACGGAATAAAAAAGTGTTCACGAAGATCGTGAGGAACAGGAGGAGAGAAATATCTTAACATCTTCATATAGAGATGAAGATCAAGCCATAGCATTACCGATAACATCACAGAGAGATAGAAACCACGATAAATCTTTACCCAGAACAACATCTAGAGAAATAGCACCAACAATCAGAAGAACAAGAGGTAAAGAGAAGGATGCTCTGTACCGACCTAAACACGAGTACCCAAAGATTAGAAGAACATCAGTGATTACTCGACAGACAACAGCAAAAGGAGAACTGGTAAAGGGCTCAGTAGAACAAAGAGAAGAACCTTGTCGTACAGAGGCACAGAGAAAGCATCAAAGGGACATAACTAGAGATGACATATAAAAGGGGCATTTAAAGACAGCAATAAAAAGAGCTAGAAGCTAACTATACAAAAACTAGTTCAATTTTGATATACATTTGTAAATATTTTCAATAAGTACTGAAGTTTTACGCTTAATACTGTGAAAAATAAATCCCAAACTTAGTATTAAATATTATTAAGAATTCAGCAGGACATATACTTTTAAGTACAAAATTTTCGATTTGATTGAGCCACATTAGGATATGATGTTATTTATATATATTAAGTACTAAAAATACAGTACGCTAATATGTTTTGATTAAAACGAGAAGCCAACCTGAACATCGTAATATCTTAAATCTCAAATTATAATTTCCCAATCTAAATGTAGTATAATTGGAGTCGTATATTTTTACATGTTTAAGTATATAAAATATATGCCGCAAATAAGCTCTATTTAGATTGAAGAGACAACCAGTCATAACACTCAAGTAGTAATACGTAATTTATAACTGATTCAGAAGGAAGTACATTGTTGTCAAGTCTTTTCTTTATAATACTTGAGTTTAATATATTCTGTTTTAGTTGATAGAAACAACATGCAAATCTACTTAATCTGTATAATCTCCATACTAAGGCTATTTAAGGTCAAGATTTCAAAATACATTTTTCATGTATTAAAATGTAATATATGCATCGTACAGGGAAAAAGTTATATAATGGTTTTGACCCTATGTATATGTTATTTGTATATTGTCACAAGATGGGACCGTAAACAAACAAGAGAGCGTGACAATTCCCAGAGTTCGTTTAATGTGAAAATTGATATACAGAGTCTGTTCGTCTAGGGTATTACTTTCTTCCACAAATCACAATCTCGGTTACCAGAGTTTATAAATAACTAGTATGTCTTCTTTCTTTTTTTTTAATAATCGTATAAACTCATATATGTCCATACACTGGGACTAAAGTCTGCTAGTTATTCAGTAGTGGGTAACTTCACTAATAATCTCTTCGTCGAGTTTCCAAATTTCAGAAATCTGCTCTCTATTGGCGGATACAATCCGTATAAAAAGTTGTATTCAGCAGATGAGGTATTATGATCTTCACAAATGGATGTTCTGTTCTGATAAATTTCAGATCACCCCAAATAATCCTCCTGATCAAATATTCCAAAATCACGTTGAATGATGTCCCTTCTAATTGATAATTTCGGACGTCTACCGTTTTCGATAATATCAGCAAGTATTGCTATCGTATAATAGCTTTCATTATGCTTTTTATTTACATCAATTATTTCTAACGGTAAATGAAGAATCTTTACATCCAAATATTAGTTTCGATTCAAGTTCACCTATTAAAGTCTATCGTAACGGAAAAAAAATTGAGTAGCCGGTGAGATAGAGATGTGACTCGTGAGATACAAATCCTTAATATTTTAACTCTTTCTCACGGTATCCGAGATATCAATCAACGAAGTCACCTTATAACCCTTTCCTTACATAAAATAATTTCGTTTTGACAAAACAATATATTCTCATATTTTGCATCAAATATTCTTGGAAGAAATTATTTTTAAACTAATAAAATATTGTTAAATAAAATTATTTCAAAATTGAATAAATCCGACTTCGTTTCGTGGAGTTCTTAATTTCAACACTGACGGTTTAAGTTAACCATATATATATATTTATTTTATATATATTATATTATTTTATATATATATATATTTTTTTTTATTAATTATATTGTGCTTTTTGAGTTATATAATGGAGGAGTTATTGAGTTATTATATTATTTTATATTAATTATTTTTATAATTATATTTTATTATAATATATATTTTATTATTATATATATATTAAATATTATTATTTTTATATTATATTTGCTAACATTATATATGAACTGAATTATATATTTATATAAGTTATATATATATATATATTATTATTATATATTTTTTTTATTATATTATTATATATTATATTGTATTATTTATATATATATTTTATATATATATTAGTGAAGGAGCTAGTTTTTTTTATTATTTTTTTATATCTTTTTTATATTATATTTTTTAAATATATTTTTATATATTTATATTTATTTATTATCTATTTTTTATTATTATTATATTATTATTTATTTTATTATTATATATTATTATATATATATATTATTTCTTATTTATATTATATTTATATTATTTTATATTTATATATTATTAAGAATTTTTTATATTTGGTGATATATATTATGGTTACTTACTAGAAACGGGAAATAGTAGTATTTTATTTATGGGTTATATTTTGTTGTTATTATATATATAATAGGTATAGCTCTTCATCATATCTTTATGTAGTTTCTAGTAGTGTTTATTTCGTTATATTATTTATTGTTTTTTTCGTTATTAGTTATTAATTTTTTGATAGATGTTTTTAGTGTTAGTGGTATGTTTCGGATTGGAAAGATAAAGTTAATTATATATTTTATTTTATATATAATAATCTTATTATATATATACTTTGTTGCCTTTTTATTGGTATCACATTATCTAATCTAGTTCGAGGCCACTCATTACACGCGGTGAGTCTATTTCAGAAGGTTCTTGATCAGTCTCAGCAACTTAGGGTCCAGGAATATTAGTTTATAAATCCGGGTTTTTAACTCATGTATTTATCAGTGCATTTTAAACAAGATAGATATATTATTAAATCAATCGTATCCTCACAGAAATAAGATCCTACCAGGCTATGTCCACTTAAACTCCACTTTAGAAATCAATTTAAGCCTATAGTAAATCTAAGATAACTATATTTATAATTATTACATTAATAATATTCAATTATAAATAAAATAACTCCAGTACGATATCAGTTATATGTTCACTGAATATCATAGCATAAATTTCATTTTTGAAAACATAAATGAATAGTTAAATTCTGTGATCAATTTCAGTTGAAATCACTATACAATCCTGGTCCAACTGTCTGTATCCATAGTAATGAGTAGAACTGTTTTGTCCGGTAATTGAACTATAGAGGCTACAGGCCTTGTTTTGTGAATTTATTATAAGTATAATTTTTAATGGGTCACTAAGTCATTACACCTTCTCAACTTGGTCACTTGATTTACAGTTACATAATTTGTTAAGTCTTAGTAACTTCTTTAATGTCTCAGGGAAATAATAGTAAATATAGTACTTCCCCTTTTAGTTCCTGTGATAAGGTTGGTGAGTAACACTCAGGTAACCTCTCCCTATATCAGGTGAGGTGGGGAGTACACTCAGTGCACCCTCCCAATCCCAGGTGAAATGGTGGGGAGTAACACTCAGGTACCTTTTTCCCCAATCCGGGTGAAGATGGGTGAGTACACTCAGGTATCCTTTTCTCTCATCCAAGGTCGATAAGCGATTCCAAAATTGTCCGAATTAGAACCACTCTCCAGATAAAAGTCCAGTATAAATTCCTCGGTTTGATGCCAAGTTTCCGTTATAATTTACCGATATATTTAATCTTCGGTTGGGGCTCAACGGTTTCAAATTAAATAAATCTCTTCTCCCGGGTTGGGGTCAGCTTCAGTTAATTTAAATTCATTTTCCGGGTATGGGGCTCTAGGTTTCAATTAAATATAATTCCTTTTTTACTCTGGGTATTCTGGGGGCCAGTTTTCATTAAATTATAATCCTTTCCGGGTTGGGTCAGGTTTCAGTTTAAATATATTCCCTCCTCGGGTTGGGTGCCCTGGTTTCAGTTATATAAATCCTTCCGGTTGGGGCCAGGTTTCAATTAAATATACTTCGGGATATGCGCGTCTGCTTTTAAATTTATATAAATCTACCAGTATTTGGGTTCCCGGTTTGGTTCCTTGAATTAGAAAACTCTCCAATCAGTATATATTTGAATATAAAGTCTGCTAGTAATAATAATTAATTAATAATAATTAATAAGTCAATTAAATAATATATATTTTATATCCATTATAAGAATCAGAATCGATAATCAATACCATAGGTTAATGGTAGATAATTTAAGACATTGAGGTTTAGAATTATTGCAATATATAATAAGATTATTAATAATAATAATAATAATTAATAATATAATATATTATTAAAATTCACAAGTAATGAATAATAATGAATTCTTTGTTGGTTGTGAACTATTAATATATGAATATATCCGAGATTAATATAATAATGGTGCCTATCCTACCGTGTTGATAGAACGACCGTAGAAGTGAAGTTATTTACATAATAGATGTAAGAGAGTGATTTGTGAAATTATAGGATAGCTAATTGAGATTTAGAATGATATAATAATGATATTATTTTTATAAAGTCGCAATATTATTTATACTTAATAGAAATCAATTTTTGGATTGTGAGGATGTTAATAATGAATTTATATAAATATATTATCATCGAATAATATATGATATTATTATAATAATATAGTAGATAATTATTATAGAGGATAATTTAATTATATGAGAGGCGTATATCTGTTGTTAAGTTAATTACATCATGAAATAATGTATCGCACTTGTCTGACGGAGCGCTCCTTGCTATTTCCCACTACAATCCATTACCTTATACAAATATATTTCCGTAAATATAAAACAAAATATATATAATAATTACTATAATCAATTAATATAATAATTAATATATAATAATAATAATAATATATAATATAATAATAATAATAATAATAAACTCATTCACGCCTTGCCCATACATCTTTATACTTCTCTCAAACTTAACTCTACATTCGTTAACTTTTTTTGTCTCTTATCTCCCGTGGGTTCCTCATTCCTATTCGTAAACTTACTTTCCTATTCTCTTACAAATCGGCATTCTCCTGTAACTTAACTTATAATCATTTATTTTTTAGTAAATAGGTACATCGTTTTTTTTTAATCCTGGTCACAATACCTGATACTTATTATACAAAATAGTAACGTTAACTACTTTTCATTTTACACATCAATTTTCCTTAACTTCAACCCTATATTCCGTCTCCAATATATCATATATAAAATAGTAAAACTGTAACACTTCATAAACTTCAATAACACAATACCTTAACTCAATCCTATAACCGTTCTCCAATCATCATAAAATAGTAACGTACACTCAATAACCAATTCCTTAACTTCCATTCCCTATATATCCGTTCCAAATAAACTCTAATTAAATATATCTTTTGGCCCTGTCTTTTTACATTTTCCTTCTCTAACTCCTCAATCCTGATTTTAACGTTAGTTCCTTCTTTTAATTCACATTATTTTTCATTTTATTAAGTATGTGTTTTCAATAATAATATTTTATGTAACTGTCATTCCTAAAATTTTTCCTAATTTTAGTTTGAGACTTTCCAAATAAAAGATAACTTACCCAGCTTTGGGAAATTGATGATCTTAAACTTTTACTTCCACTAAACTTAACTCCAGTGGATGTTTTATCACAGACACGGCTAAGGTTTACGTTCGAGACGAGAGAGACTTATGACTTTTTCTTGTGGTGAAGACGTGGTGCCAGGACCTCTAATCCATGGTTTTCACACCGGTTTCTATTAATCTTTGAGCGAGCTTATTCGCTTGATAGAACGAGAAAGGGTGAGGCTTGGTCGCGGGTGAGGGTCTTGCTTGCACGCGCGGGTCTTTGTTACTATAGTTGGTATAGCGCGGGGGTTGGTTCCAATTACTTCGCATACGGTGCTAGGCTGCTCCGTGCCATTGAAGTTAGTCCATATGGGTATAGGGTATATATAATTATACTATAGGTTATGGATTGAGGGGTAGTAGTTCATGATGGTGATTGTATGTGTTCTTAATCTTTATATGTTAATTATTTTGGGGTATATTTGTTTTTTATATATTTTTTATTCTATTTATTTTTTATCTTATATATTTTATATTTTTCTCCCCCCATTTATTATTTATCTATATTTATTATTATTTATTAACTATATATATTTTCACTAATATATTTATATATATATTATATATATTTTTTTTTTTGAAAATAAACATAATATATTTATATATATTTTTTTTTATTATTTTTTATATATACTATATATTTTTATTTATATATTATATTTATATTTATTATATTATATTATATTATATTATATTATAATAATATTATTATATTATTATTTATATATATATATCTACTCACTCGCTTGTTTTATTCGCATCTTCTGTTGTTGTTGGATTTCGTTATTTCCTAGGTATATTTGTAGATTTTTGAGTGTATATATACTAATAGAGTGAGCGAGTATATATTATATTCTATTATTAATATATTATTATTTTATATATATATTATTATATTATATATTTATTATATTTATATATATTTATTTTTTTTATATATCTATTTTATAATATATTATTTATATATATATATTTTATTTTTATTAATCTATATATATTATTATACTATTAATATTTATGGACCATCTTAATTAAGTGGTTGATTCTCCTGTTAAATATTAGGAGTTAGGTTAATTTAGTTTATTGTTTAACTAAGTTTGTGTTAAGTCTATCGTTATTTCTATTCAGTTTGGATGTTATTTAGGTGTCTAGTTTATTAGGTGTTAGTTGTATCTCTTCGAGAGAAGTTTAATATTATCAGTGGTGTGTCTTTTTTTTTTTTTACTTTACTTAAAATTATTAAATTAAACTAGTACATATTATTATTATTGATTTTCGCTCCTGGAGTTAACCACTTATATTAAATAGCCTCTATATATTAATTTTTATTATCTTTTTTATTATTATTATATTTATATTTTATATTAATATATTTTATTTATATTTATTATATTTATATATTTATATTATATATTATTTTTTATTTATTATATAATTATATTATTATTATCTTATTATTATATATTATATTCTATTATATATATATATATATATAATATTTGAATTTCACTCAATATATATATATTATTTTATATTATAATAATATTTATTATTATTATTCTATATATATTATATTATTATATATTATTATATTTATATATATATATATATGATTTTTGTGTTGTTTGTTTATTTATACGTTTTAGTTATTTAGGAGATAAGGTGAATTAGTTTTATGTATGTTTTTATTATTATCGTATTATTTTGTTAGTTTTTATTTTATATATATAGTTATATGTTATTTTTTTTATATTCTAATATATTATAATATATTTTTTATATATATATATATTATATTTATTTATTTATATCTTTATATATATTATTTTATATATATATTCATTATATATATATTTTATTAATTATATATTATTATATTTTATTTTTATTTATTATATATTTTAATTTCATTTTTTTCTTATATAATATTATTCTTTTTTTATTTTATATTATATTTATATATATATATTATATATATATTATTTATATATTATATATATATATATATTATTATCATTTATTTTATATATTATATTTATTATTATATATTATATATTATATTATATATTTATATATATATTTTATCTTATTATATAATTATATAATATATGTAATCTCTTTTTATATGTGTTTAATTTAGTATCTGGTGGAGTATTATAGTTGTTAGGTATTGTTTTTACTCAGTGGCGTAGTGTATAGGATAGCTGGTGTGAGTGCTCATTTTGCCTTTATCGTCTTATTTGGGAAGAACAAATAGAGAAAAGAAAAACAAATAATATATATATAAATAAATATGTTAGGGGATATTATGTAAACCATATATGAATATTTACTTGAGATGCTACAACAATACGTAAAGAAATTTTTAGAAACTCTGTCAAATGAGCTATTTTATCGCTTTTTTGTCGCGCCTATCTTCCTATCTTTGTTTAGTCTTGCATACGCATCTATAGGCGTTAGATGGATTAGAGAATATAGAGAGTTCGCTGAGACTTGCACCTGATGAGTGATGAAGGGGGAGAGGCGCAGCCTCGCGCTCGGGGTGGATGAGCTTGGTCCGTTGCGGGTCAGTGTAGAGTGTGTGGGATATAGAATATTTTTTTTTTATTTTGCTTTTGGATATAGCGCTGGTTGCGACTGTGGCAAGTTGGTTTAGATTGAGCTTGATTATATACTTAGTATGTGTGATGTAGTTAGTGTGATATGTGGTTAGATTGATTTATATGTTGTTGTATTTAGTTATGTTATAGTAATTATTATAGTATTGATTACTTTTTAGTGTTAGTTATCTATATATATATATTAGTTAATGTTCAGTCTCTGTGTGTTATGCTGATTTATGTAGTGGGTTCGGTCAGGTTATTTATATTATTACGTTTTTTTATATTTTTTTATTATATTATATACTTTTTTACTTATTATTTATATTTATTCGTGTTGATTTAGAGTTATTGAGTATATTACTTAGTGTAGTAGTATGACCTGTGTGAGTATCTTATTCTGTGGTATTCTACCGAGAGAGTCCTGCGACAATTTAAAATGAGGTTTTTTAACCCCTAGACTTTAAATTTATAAGAAACCTCTAGCGCGAGCTAACTCTATATAGTAGTATGTTTGTATACTTTTTTATTATATGTAATCATTTTTGTATGTAATATAGTATTTATATTGAGTTTATTATTTAGGTCATATTAGTATATATGAGTTTTATTATTAATATCTAATACTATTTTCAGAATTTTGCTGTTACGTCTGTATTTATTTATATCCGTGTTAATTTATATATATATTTTTATATTATAATATATATATATATTATTATTATTTTATATTATTATTTTATATATATTATTTATTTATAAATATATAATATATATATATATACATATATATATTATAATATTTATTATATTATTATTTTATTATATAATATTTTTTATATATATTATTATGTATATTATATTATATTATTATTATTTATATATTATTATTATATTATTTTTATTTATTATGATATATATATATTTTATATTTTATGTGTTAGTATTATTTTATATATTTATATATATAATTATATTTTAATATATATAATATCAGAATATTTTATCAATTTTTTTTTATATTGTTAATTTGTGCAATTTGTAATTTATATTTGTAGGAATATGTGGATGTTTTATGTATTATATTTATGTGTATATATTTGTTTTATTTATTTAATATCTATTATTTTTATTTTATATATTTATTTGAATTTATTCCTACTTATTTTAATTTATTTTTTTAGTTGCTGTCTATATTTTATTATTAACATGATTATATTTTTATTTTTTTATATTTATTATTTTTTTTTTATATTGAAATTATTATATACATTGCTCAATTTATTGGGTTGTATGTTATTTATTTTTTATTATTAATTATTTATTATATATTTATTTATATATTTATTATATAATATTTTATTTTTATATATTATATTTTATATATTTATTATTTATCATATATACTTTATATTATTTTTATACTTTAGTATTGTTTATATTATTTTTTTATTTTTTATATATATTTTTATATTATATATATTTTTTATATATCTGTATTTTATATTTTTATATGTTTTTTTTTTTTTTTTTTTTTTTATTATTTTTATTTATATATATATTTATTTTTATTATATTATTATATTTTTTTATTTATATATTTTATATATTATTATATTATTATTATATATTACTTTTATTATTTATTATATTATTTTATATATCATCTTGTGAAATTTCAACTCTTTGAAAACTCAATTTTTCTATCTTTCTACCTCTAAAATACCCCCCTACTTTCCTATCCCTTTCGACTGCTCTATATGTCTTACATGTATATTAACAATATAACTTTCTTGGACTAAACAATAATACAGTACAGTGAAATGTGTCTCGGGAGGGACCTCATATCATCATTTCGGGTTGGCGTAAAATAGGCCTGCGAAAGGATTGTGAATGTTCTTGTTTCAGTAAGTGTGTCGTGTATTTTTTTTCTTTTGCGCAGAGAGCTTCATTATATTTTATATGGGTCTTATTAACTCGCCTTTTATTGGAATAATTTTGTTCTTCCTTCTTACTTATTTGGGGTGTGGAATCTTGTTTCTACTTTCCTTTTGGATAATGATTTTTGATATTTTTGCTACAGTGCTAAGAGGACTTTATTTATATACTTTCCTCTGTGTTAATAACAAATCCGTAAGATCTCTCTTCTCCTGTCATACGTTGGTTATATCCTTTTTTTTTTTTTTTTTATTTTTCTATCTCTTTTCTAAGGTGCTTGTGAGAGAATTGATCCTTCATCGCTGACCTCGACACTGCGTTCGTCCCCTTCGTCATATTTTCTCTACAATGAGGTTGCTTTGGGGTGAGGTCTTCTCACATGAAAATTGTTGTGTAATATGGAGACACTTCTTAAGAAATCATAACTTCGTTGCGGTGCCTCCTTTTTTTTTTCAGCATCCAACATCTATTTTTGTGAAACTCTTGCCTTTTTTCAAATTTTCCTTGTGGCAATAGCAGTGTCATTCGAGTGCTACGCTCCGGTCTGTGCTCCCTGAGGGAATGCTTAGAGACGTTTGCGGGAAAGAAGGTGGTTTATCTTACGTTTATTTCAATTTTTGAATTTCCTTTTGCACCCCACCAATAACTGCTGTCGACTATTATTGAACTTTGTGTGTTGCCGCTCCTCTTTTGAGAAACATTGTCGTTGCAGAAGAGGTTTCAGACTATCACCATTGTGTAGTTATTGATTATAGTACTATTAAAGATTTAGTGATGTTAGAAAAATTTATTATTTTGGTTATGTCTAGGGGGGTTTGTGTTTGGGCTTGTTTTTTTTGGTTTTTGGGTTTTTAATTGATATTATAGGGGGTTGTTATTGAGTACCTGTTATGATGTTCTGTTATGTATACACAGTTGGTGTATATATATTTATATATGGGTTTATGCGTTGGGTTGTTTTTTGCGTTGTTTTAGATATATTATATTATATGATGTTGTAAATATATATATTATTATACTTATTATATATTCTTTTTATTTATTTATTTATTTTCGTTTATTTATATTATTTAGTTTTTATTTATATTGTTTAATTATTTATTATATTATCTATTATCTTATTATTTTATTTGTTTTAGTTATATTTGCTCATCTATGGATACTGTTAGCATCTCTATTTGTCGTTTTTATTTTATTATGTTATAGTTTATTGCAATTAAATCCTTGGATATATGTTTAGTTTATATGTAGTTATATATTGTTTGTATTTGGTGGTGGATGATTCAGAAGTTTTTTTAATTTGATTTTTATTTATTACGATTTTTTTAGTGCCACTCTGGGTACGGGCGACCGTCATCGTACTTATCCGAGATATTGCTCGTTGTTGTTGTTTGTCCAGTAGTTTTGGTTTTTTTCGATATATCTCGTTATTGGTTTAGTGTGGTGATATACTTCTGAAACAAAGAAGATCCTCAAGAACCATCTGTATAGGCAGCTTCATGATTGGTTTATGAACTTGAGTAAGTTTTATTATTGGTATTGGTGAATGAATTCTACGCATCAACCGCAGAGGTAGAAGATCGAAGAGGAGATTTTGAATAATGTTAGTCCATCGTTAAAAAATATACTACTGCCTATCCATTTAACAGACTTAATTAAAC
Source organism: Trachelipus rathkii (assembly GCA_015478945.1). Classification (NCBI taxonomy): domain Eukaryota; kingdom Metazoa; phylum Arthropoda; class Malacostraca; order Isopoda; family Trachelipodidae; genus Trachelipus; species Trachelipus rathkii. Next base: position 33,271 of record JABUQX010007799.1, read on the forward strand.
ATTTTCTGAAACTATTAACGACCTAACTTATTGATTGGGTGGTAACAAAGGAGAATAGAGCAGCTCCAACAGGACAGATGGTGAAACCATTATTGATCTGATGGATGAGTCATGTTTCGATCACAAAGGAATAATAAAAGATAAAAAAATATTCCGGAAGTTCCTAACCAAAGTACAAGGCCAAGACGCAAGAAAACAGATACTGTTACACGTCACACAAAATAGAATGGAAAGAGAATGGGTGTTAAATCAAGTCACATATATTTTTAATGGAAACAGAATCAGACTACATCTCATATGTGAAGAACTAATAGTATTATGAGCATGAGATTTGTTGGTTCTTTTTAACATGAGCATGGCAAGATTTGGAAATGTTATGCAAACAAATAAGAAATCTCAAAACAAAACTAGCTTCACAGTATCCTGCGACAGAAACGGATTAATTCATATTACTATACAGTCTAATACACATAGATCCGTGTACCAGCGTGATAGAACAAACACTACAAGCATTAAATGATTTTGGACAATCTAGATAAAGAATATATGTTCGTGCTAACGAAAAAGAACCCCTCGGATTACTGATAACATTAATGGAATGGCCATATTCACATTTGTTTTTCATATGTGCCGAAGTAATCGAACATATACATGGGTTAGGATTCCTTATCGAACATTTATTAGAGAAAATGATAATAGGAGATAACTATCCAATCGATCTTATGGTATCGTTGGAGGATAATAGTAGCTAAATTTGCAACAACATGGCACAGATTCATAAGAAAGTTACACCCCACATACTTGGTTTGATGATAAGATTGGCAAATCAGGAAGAAAACAAGATCGCAAGTCAAATGATACATGAAATTATTAGCCAAGCACCTTACGAGCAACAAGAAAAAATTTACACAACCATATGTCATAGAGCATGGGAATTTGATACATTTGACATCCCAACTAAACTATTAGAATACTTGCCAATATGGGAAAAAGGAACGACTAAGATGGAAACTACTACCTACAAATATTAGAGCAGTGAAATTGCGAACTGGAACATGAATAGCAAGGAACCAAGATGAAAATTCAAAAACCTTATTTTTTGAATTCTTCCAGAGTTCCATTTAAGGAGTAGCACTACCTCTCATACCAAATGACAATTGTTTTGTAGCCGAAGGCTATATGCTAATATGGTCAATGAGCTTGGGAGGTTATAAATGGATCATAATCTCTAGCGATTAATATGGAATAAATAAGGTAATAAATGGAGAATTATAGTATCAACTGAAGATTGTAAAAAACTTTGCAGCTTAATAATCTATGCAACTTAAGAATTTAAGAACTTTGTATTTAAAATTTATTATTCTGTATATATATATATATATATATATATATATATAAATAATATATATATATATATATATATATATGTATATTAAATATATATATAATATATATATTATATATATATAATATATATATATATATAATATTATATATATATATATATATATATATATATATATATATATATTATATATATAATGTATATTATATATATATATATATATAATATATATATATATATATACTATATATATATATATATATATTATATATATAGTATACCGATCATATATATATTCTACTAACAGTTGAAACTGTTAAACTTAAAGAGCTTATAGCCTAATAGCCATAATCCAAATATATTTATATATACTATATTATATAGTATATATATAATATATATTATATATATTGAGTATATATATATATATATAGTATATAATATTATATTAATATATATATAATATATATATAATATATATATATATTATATATATATATATATATATATATATATATAATATATATATATATATATATTATATATTTATTTATATATATATATATATATATATATAGTATAGTGATATAATATATATATATAATCATATATATATATATATAATATATATATATATATTATTTAGAATATATATATGTATTATATATTATATAATGTATATATATAATAATATATATATATATATTATATATATATATATAAGATATATATATATATATATATAATATATATATATATTATTTATATATATATATATTTATATATATATAATATATTATATATAAGTATATATATATATATATATATATATATATATATATATAATATATATATATATATATATATATATATATACCTAAATATGGCGCGCATATATATATATATATATATATAGTAGTTACAGTACAGTCTCACCTCCTACAGCTTTTTCTCAAAAAGTTAAGAGACTATTAGGTCTGAAACTTTGGAATATAATCTATTATGGGATAAGCTAGAATCGTGTAATTTTCAAGTCTGTAGGATGTATATAGAGGGTTGGTCCCCCGAGGGTGGGACACCGATTATTGCGCTACGGCCCTTGTGGCGTGATCTGCGTGGGTGAGTTTAGGCCTAACGAGCGTTTGGGGCGACCGAGCACTTGGAGGTCAAACAGACCGAAGGTCTGTTTGACCGACAGACACAGACCGAGCGCGCGTGCGCATACACATACACATTATTATTATTATTATTACGTCGGAAGATTCGATTTCCGAAGGAAATCGAATCGTGAGTCGAAAAACGATCCCTGTAAGGGATCGTTTTTTAACCGCACTCCGACTTTGCTTTCGGCCGCGGTGCTTCTTTCGCATCCGGGTTCAGCTCTGACTTTGACTGCCAGCAGCCTTTTCCGAGAGCTTATCGTATCGGGTTAAAATTTGGGGGGTGTTAGATGATGAGGTAACCTTCGTGTATACGGGTTACGTCCCCGTGGGTCCCTCTGAAGTGGGACCACCCCCATTAAAAAAAATTAAATTTGATCGTTATAACGAAGCTGAAAATTCGTGAAGAGGATTCAGAGTGTACATTTCTGAAGGAGTTTAGTTACTAGGATCTAGGAGTAGCTTCCTGCAGCGGTGCTAGTCCGGTGAGGTTGCCGAGTTGATTAATATTTGTGTAATTGAATACAATATTGGTGTCTTTATATATGTTATTGGGATGTAGATCTCAACTAAGGGTGTTTGAGACTCTCTCATAAGCAAGAAGGCAGCTTCATCAGACTCCTGGTCGATGCGGGGGGCGCGTCCGCAGACGCGCCAGCCAGTGCAATCCGTCGCGAAACCGGCGCGTGCGCGCGCCCGCAGGCGCGATCCGACGCGTGTGCGCGCCCGCAGGCGCGCCCGCCGGCGCGAACCGTCGCGGAAAGGGCGCGTGCGGCGCGCCCACTCAGCATGCCGGCCGCATAGGTACGATCGGTACGAGAATGGCAAACGTGTTCTGTTTTCAAACCTTAAATTTTTTTCAAAAATTTATTATTTTTTATTTTATTTTTAATATATTTTTTGTTTTTACTAATTTTTTTTAAAGCTTTTCATGTTTATAACATAAAAACTTACATTTTTACATACCCTAAATCAGTAAATCAGTAAATCAAGCCACCCAACCTACCCTCCTGTCCATATATGATCTATTGATCTATTGATCTATTGATCTATTGATCTATTGATTAAGGTCAAATTTTTTACTAAAATTGTAACGTTTTACATACCCTAAATCAGTAAATCAGTAAATCAAACCACCATCCAACCACCCTCCTGACCAGTTGTGATCTATTGATCTATTGATCTATTGATCTATTGATTAAGGTCAAATTTTTTACTAAAATTGTAACATTTTACATACCCTAAATCAGTAAATCAGTAAATCAAACCACCATCCACCCACCTTCCTGACCTATTGATCTATTGTCTATTGATCTATGATCTAATTGATCTATTGATCCTATTGATCTATTGATTCAAGTCCATATTATTTCTTTAGTATAAATAAGTTCTTGGGATAAAAAGCAGGAAAAGAAAACAAGTTTTTTATTTTAAAGCCTTTATAACATAAGTGCAGCCCTTTTCTTATTCAATAGTGTTCGGGGGTCAATCTAGAATGGACGTTGGTAAATTTATGTTCCGCGCACCTGCTACATGTCTTGTGTCTGGTCCTACTGGGTGTGGGAAAACCTTTCTGTTATTAAACATTTTAAAAGAGGTTGAGATTTTCGAACAACAACCTGTTAAAATCATATGGTGTTACAGTGTTTACCAAGAAAAGTTTAAAGATTACAAAGATGTAATCGAATTTCACGAAGGGTTATATGACATAAAAGCTCTTCAATGTTTACCAGGGCAATAAATTATAATCCTTGATGATCTGATGCATAAATTGAATGAGGATATAGCAGAACTTTCAAACAGTTTACTCTCATCATTTAAACATCACAGTAATTTTTTATAACACAGAAAATCTTTCATCAGAATAAGTATAAGCGTGAATGTGTCTTTAAAAACACAGTATTTAATCTTGTTCGGGCAAAGAAGGGATATGGAGTCCAGGTTAATGTTGTGGCTAGCCCAAATGTTTCGCTACTCAACGTAGAGTTCCTAAAGAGTATATAAGAAGTTACATCTATACCTCATGGTTATTTACTTTGTGAGCTTCATCCTAAGAACACGCATAGAGTGTTACTGCGTACAAATATCTTGCCTAATGAGATTGAGACAGTATACAATACCTGAATAATGAGGTGATTTACAGTAGCAGAGTAATTTTTCTCTTATGAGGAAAATTTAAAAACTTGGAAACGCTTCTGAAAAACGTAAACTGATCTGTGAAAAGATGAAAAATTCATACAATGTATAGCAGAAGTCTGTTTAAATCTTATAAAGGAAATGTTCCTTTAAAGAGAACTCAGAAGGTAAAGTTACGTCGCCATAGAAAAATCATTAAAAAACTTGCTGGTAACGTAGAAAACTTAAAAATAAAAAGAAGCTAATACAGAAGGGGGGAGGTGTATTCCTACCTTTACTCTTTTCCGTTAGGGCAAGAACGCTCTGATGAACCAAGTGGCTTGCTCAAATGATGAAGAAGGTAGCAGTTTTACCCTATAGCGATTGATGAGAAGATGAAATAATAACACAGGATACAATGCCTCTACAAACAACAACAACACCAACACAACAACAAAATGGCACAACAACTACAAACAACAACAAAACAACAACAACAACAAATCACATCAATTCGAACAGCCTCAATCAGACATTCAGTCAGCATCAGATTCCGGATATAATCCTTATCACCCATTGATTCAACAGCAGCCCTTGAGTAATATGATCTCTCAAGTTGAAGCAGATAAATAATTACGAGAAAGAATTGTATCGAATATTAAACTCTGATGTTAACATTCCATGAAAAAAGAAATCCTACTATAAAATGCTATACAAAAATTAGTAGATTTAAAAGTTTTTTAAATTCACCTAAAGAAGATTCAGCTCTAGTAGCAGATACTAAGCCTATGGTGAAAAGAGAAGACAATTTTAAACATGTACTCAAGGAAAGCTTGCCAATGAGGAGTAAGAAAACGGGTATAGCTCTATATAATATTTTAAAAGATCAGATTACATGGAATGAACTCGGTCAAATCATTATTGATGGAGAAACAATACATGGATCGAATATTGTTGACTTGATATCCGATCTCTCGCGTGATTGGAAGAAGACTCCTGTAACAGGATGGAACAGGATCAAACAAGAACTTCAGACTATTAATTTTCCAAGAAGTTTAATCATAAATAAACAAAGATTAGCGGATCTGGATAATATTCCATTGACCCCTAGACCTGAAGGAAGTCCTGCTGGTACTTCTTTTGCATCGGATAGATCAAAGTTGATAAATAGAGGTACATTACGTTCAAATGTAGGAAGAATAGGAAAAAAACCATACAAAGTATCAAAATGGATTAGTTCATAAATTTTATATGACTGTATTATTTGTAATTTAAAAATTATGCATATAACCTATGTTATATTTCCGTATACATTTGCCATTTTTTTAAATTTAATAATTTAAAATTTTTATTTTTTTTTTTTTTTTTGTAATTAAAAAAAATAAAATATTTTATATATACATTTGGTTTTTATATAACCTTTCAGTATAAATGAATATAATTTTTATTGTTAATGTCATTGTGAGTCATGGAGGCTAAGGAAGCGGTCGATAAATATTACTTTGATGTGAAACAGCCATACAGTTACGGGTTTTTTTCAAGGTTTTGCTTCAAAGTTTCCTCAAATTAGTAAAAAAGAATTGAAAAAATATTTAGAAGGTGAGGATGCTTTTACCCTTCATAAACCTACGAAAAAAATTTCCGACACGGAAAACCATAGCTCCACATTTAGATAGCGTATGGCAACTAGACTTGACCGTATATGATAAAATATAAATCTTACAATGAGGGGTATCGATATATTCTTTTGTGATAGATGTATATTCCAAATATTTATGGTTAAAGGTTTTAAAAGAGATAAAAAATCAAAGACAGTTGCTACAACAGAAATGAGAATTATAAATAATGATAACAGATATCCCAAAATGATATGGACCAGATAAGGTGGTTACAGAAAATTTTTAGGTAAAGAGTTTCAAGAAATAGTTACCGAGTATGATATAGGGTATTACAACACCTTTTCAGTTAATAAGAGCCGCAATAAGTTTGATAAAGAGTACAAGAGAACTATAAAAGAAAGAATGCATAGGTATTTCACAAAATGAATACCTTTAAATATATAGATATACTACAGGATCTGGCTTACTCTTATAATCGGTCTCATCATAGAACATTTAGAATACCACCTATAGAGATGGTAAGAGCGAGAACCCTTTGTACCTAATCCAACCCAAAGGGACAAATAAAAGAATTAACACAGGTATTTAAAGTAGGAGACTATGTAAGAGTACCCAGAACTGATGAAAAATTTCAGAAAAGGGTAATTGAGCTGGATGGTCGAGGAGAGGTTTTTAACAGTAGTATGCTATAGAGAATTCCTAGAGACAGGTTTAAAATTAATAAGCTATCTTGAGGATTTAGGACGGAGAAAAAATAAAGGGGGAATTCTAGGTAAACAAGAATACAGAAAATAACAATTTGAATCCTAAGAGTCATGAGTATAAAATGAAAAAATAGTAGGATCTAAAGGGAAAGGTAAAAATAAACAGTATCTTGTCAAATGGGTAGGTTACCCTATGAAGGTTTAACAGTTATATAAATGCTAGTGAAATTAAAAAACATTGATCAGGTTTACTTTGTGAACATGGAGAGTGAAGATCATTTCTATTTAACGGCTGCCCTCATCGCTTAAATATCACCTTAATTCACGGAAAAATAAAATATCAGCACTATATTTCGGGTTATTGATGCTCTACAACTATCAGATAGAGAACTGGTTGAGAAGCAGGATTAGTGAAATAATTCTTCCGATGTCGGTATAGAGAATATGCCTGTTACATATTTATTTGGCGTTTACGATATTTAGAAATGTTGATAAATGTTAAAAATGTATTAAAAGTAACGCTAGTCGTACGGCAACCCTTATCAACGAGGGCAAGAATACTATTTCCTAACGAAAAATTTTCAATAAACAATGGCCTCTATATATCGCTTACCGAGTTTCATAGACTTAAACGAAAAATTTGAAGCAAGTGAATTATGTAAAGATTGTAGTGTCTTGTTAATAAAAAACCTTTTTAACGAGAATTATTATGTGTTAATCACATTAAATCTCATAAGGGACGGTGAACCTGAAAAGATATAAATAAAGTTTATTTATTTTCCCGCGCCTTCAGTTTGGTTTCGTAGTTGTTGTCTGCACATATATACAATAATCGGCGAAATAATAAACCACTCTAAAGGCTCTAATGCACCTCACTCGCTATATACCAACGATGGAAGAGTATGTCACAAAAAATGACACCGTGACTTCATTACATTTTATATGCATGCCTTCTAAGATGTTTCAAGATCCTGGTTATGGCCTATGTTATACAGTATACTTTATAGATCACCAGTACGGTAGGGAATATAAAGCCTCTTTTGTTTAAGAGTAGTTTCATTTTCCCCTAAAGGTAAAAGAGTTATAAGTTTTCCTAATGTTCACTACTTACCTTGAGTAAGACCCAACTGAGTTCGATTCGTATTTATATAAGAGTGTAGGAAGGTAAGCATACCATTCATCGACTGGAAACAGCATTGTGAAAGTACATATAGAAGGAAGCTCCGTTAATATATAATGGAAAGAGAACGAGTCTTCAGGGGTTCAAGAATGCAAAGGGGGTATGGTTTAGGTGGATTTTTTTGCTTCGTTGTTCAGACGTGCTATCCCTTTGTTTAAATCAGGAGGCAAATACCTCGCTAAAAAGGCAGCTAGGACAGGTATAGATACTTTCCAGGATATCATGGGCGGTATCGACCCTCGAACAGCTGTAAAACGTCGATTAGCCGATGCTTCTGATGAAATGTTAGATGATGTTAAACGAAAAATACGACGTAAGATGACTGGTCAAGGTGTAAGTCATCGTAAAAAACCTATAAAGAGGAATAGGAAAGGACCATTAAAGAAAAAGTGTATTGATGTGTTTGCCCTTTAATAATGATGCTGAATGGCAACTATTTCACATAAACAGTGACAAACTGTAACTATTTTGTATATAAAGAATGTTTAAACAGATCTCTCATCATTATACGTCTGAGGATTGCACAGGCAAGATGCATTTCCTTCATCCCTCGCCAGCCCAAGACTGTTGAAGAAGTGAATTTGGATTTCTGCTTCTTCTTGTGAACCCTCACAGATAGTGTGAAGTGAATCGCACTTTAATTAGTATTATACCCGTTCACGGCAATCACACAATAAGATGTAGCCTATCGAATTCAATATTCCCTGGTACATTGATCAATATCTTGACCCTCGAATGTATTGTTTATATCTATGCTGAAAGAACTAAGCTTAGTAAACGAAGATGGGTCAGATCTCACAGGAAGCGATCACACATAGTATCCACTGAGACAAATTTCCTGTATACGTGTTTTAATCAACTTGAGGTAATTTTCTAAATGAAACATCTCTAGGAGCATCAGCCGCAAGTTACCCTTTTGAGTTTATAGTGAAACTTTACTAAATTATTCTCAAGATGCAAAGGAGTCTCATCTCCAATCAAGTGGATATTACAATTTAAAAGATGCAGAGACACATAGAGCCAACGCTGTTAAGTCTAAAAATAACACGTATGAATATTATGGACGTGTAAACGGTGATATATTCTCTCAGGAAAGACTTATTCTACCATCAGTGGACACTCGTATCAGGTTAACTAGATCCACACCTGAATTTGCTCTTAATGTTAAAAGTGCTCTTTTAGCAACAACTACGGCACCAAAGCCTATCTTTAAATTACTGGATGCTTATCTTTATATACGTAAAGTGAAATTATCTCCCATTAAACATATGGAAATAGAGAAATCTCTTTTGACCGATACAGCAAAATATCCAATCAAGAGAATTGAGACTAAAATTTTTAACTTTACCCAGGGATTATCGAGCATTAATATACCTAACATCGTCAATGGTAACTTACCTCAGAAGGTAATAATAGGAATTGTAGAACACGACGCTTATTCTGGAAACTATGGAAAGTCAGCCTTTAAATTTACCCATTTCGGACTTAGAGGGATCAGTTTACATGTGAATGGTCAACCATACGGTCGTGATTATGAGATGATATATGAAGACTCACATTCTCAATGCTCACGTCCTTTTTACGATTTATTTGCCAACACTGTATCTTGCAGTGATAACGGTACAGGCGTCGATCTCAAGAATTATGCTGAAAACAGTAATTTATATGCATACGATCTCACTGCTGATCTTTCAGCCTGTAATGCTTATCATCTCAATATTTTAAGAAAAGGGACATTAGGATTGAATCTCAAATTTGGACAAAGTTTGACATCCTCAATCTCAGTTCTGGTGTATTTGGAACATCCTCAAATCATCGAGATTGACAGAGTACGAAATATACATCTTGAATTATTAATGATGAATGAAGAGGAAATATTAAACGCCTTCGGAAACGAAAGAAGATTTTTAGGTGTATGTGTCGACCTGTAATGAACTCTGTTTCTGTGAAATTGGAATACAGATTTCTGGTCTTATCTTCCATACTTCTCCTAGGTGGATCGCTGTCAACAATGGCATTGGATGCCGTGTATAAGAATAGAAAATAATGTTTTGTTATATTTCCTTGACTCTCTGCAATTTTAGATTTTATGTTTAGTAATGATTATGTAACATCTTTTTTTAAAATATAATAAATGTTCAATATGTTAAGACCTTATGTTTTCCTGTACAACCTAATCAGGTCTAATTTATGTGGTGTATACTGTATTTTATTTCATTATATGTTTTTTAAATATTGTAATGTTCCTTTTAATAAACTTGTATAATATATTTGATGTTAAAAATTTATATATTAACGATTATGTAGTTTGCACTTATGTTATAAAGGCTTTAAAATAAAAAACTTGTTTCTTTTCCTGCTTTTTATCCCAAGAACTTATTTATACTAAAGAAAAAATATGACTTGATCAATAGATCAATAGATAATAGATCAATAGATTCAACTAGATCAATAGATCATATATGGACAGGAGGGTAGGTTGGGTGGCTTGATTTACTGATTTACTGATTTAGGGTATTGTAAATAATGTAAGTTTTTAATGTTATAAACATGAAAAGCTTTAAAAAAATTAGTAAAAACAAAAAATATATTAAAAATAAAAATAAAAAAATATAAATTTTTGAAAAAAATTAAGTTGAAAACAGAACACGTTTGCATTCTCGTACGGATCGTACATGCGGGATGCGAGGGGGCGCGCGCATGCGCCCTTCCCGCGACGGTTCGCTCCGGCGAGGCGCGGCCTGCGGGCGCGCACACGCGTCGGATCGCGCGATGCGGGCGGCGCAACGCGCCGGTTTCGCGACGGATTGCACTGGCTGGCGCGTCTGCGGACGCGCCCCCGCATGACCAGGAGTCTGATGAAGCTGCCTTCTTGCTTATGAGAGAGTCTCAAACACCCTTAGTTGAGATCTACATCGCCAATAACATATATAAAGTACACCAAATATTGTATCAATTACACTAAAATATGGAGAGGGCACCGTCACCGGAGCCAGCACCGGTGCAGGAGCCTACTCCTCAGATTCCTATAACTACTCTTTCTAGAAATTACACTCTGATCCTCTCACCAAATTTCAGCTTTATACGATCAATTTAATTTTTTTAATGGGGGTGGGTCCCACTTCAGAGGGACCCACGGGGACGTAACCTCGTCTACGACGAGGTTACCTCATCATCTAACACCCCTCCAAATTTTAACCCGATACGATAAGTTCTCGAAAGGCTGGCTGGCAGTCAAAGTCAGAGTCTGAACCGGATGCGAAGAAGCAACCGCGGCGGAAAGCAAAGTCGGAGGGCGTAAAAAAAAGATCCCTTACAGGGATCATTTTTCGACTCAGATTCGATTTCCTGCGGAAATCGAATCTTTGACGTAATAATAATAATAATAATGTGTATGTGTTATGCGCACGCGCGCTCGGTTCTGTGTCTGGTCGTCAAACAGACCACTTCGGTCTGTTTTTGACCTCCAAGTGCTCGGTCGCCCAAACGCTCGTTTAGGTCTAATAATCACCCCACGCAGATACGCACAAGGGCATAAGCGCATATCGGTGTCCACCTCGGGGAGGTGACCCGCCTCTAAGTATACATCCTACAGACTTGAAAATATACACGGATTCGAGCTATCATATATAGGATTTATATTCCCAAGTTTCAGGACCTATATCTCTTTATACTTTTTGAGAAAAGCTGTAGAGGTGAGACTGTACTAGTAACTAACTATATTATATATATATATACTACTATATATATATATATTAGTATATATATATATATATATATTATATATATATATATATATTAATATATATATAGATATAATATATATATATATATATTATATATATATATATATATATATATATATATAATATATATTATATATATATATATATATATTCTACTAACAGTTGAACTGTTAACTTACAGAGTTATTAGACTAATGTCATAATTTCATATATTATATATATAATATATAATATATAATAGTATTATAGTATATATATATATGAATATGATATATATATATAATATACTATATATATATATCGATATATATATATATATATATATATATATATATATAATTTTATTAATTGTTAAGATTGTCAGGCCCTAAAGAGAACAGGGTAGAACATCTAACATGTTAAAAGTATCATGATATCAACAAACAAACTCCATACGAACATTTGCAACCCTAATATATAGCTGTATGTTGCAGAGCGTGGGAGGTAGACCTATTAGACATTCCTATACGTTTGTTAAGCTACCTAACAACGGAAGAACAAAGTCAACTGAGGACATCAGTACTTTTTACCAGTAAAAACAGGATGAAAACTTATATAGCAACTTTTATAGTAAAAGATCAAATGAACAATATACAAACTTTATGTGATGAATTTTTCCAGGATTCCATCATAGGAATAGAAGTACCAGATGCCGTTAACAGCAGTTACGGTACAATGGAAAACTGTACAGTTACATGGTGTATGTATTGGGACCATAACACTTGGGAAATTTATTCATGTGATTCCCGAGGAAAATTTAGAAATGCCACAGGAACTGTAGAAAATGGCAATCATATTTCTTAGTTATCATGATTATAATTTGTATATACCAATATATATATATATATATATATATATATATATATATATATATATTATATATTATATATTATATATATTAATATATATTTTTTATTATAATATATATAATTAATATATATATATATATATATATATATATATATATATATATATATATATATATATATATATATATATATATATATATATATAATATTTTATATATATATATATTTATATTTTATATATATATTATTAAGTAGTATATATATATATATATATATATATATATATATATATATATATATATATATATATATCTGTATACTTGTTTATACAGTATATGTCAGTCTTGAGATCGAATTAACATTTCTAGGTATGGTGGACATGAAGAACATGAATTGGATAATATTAATACTAATAGTAACAGTAATAGCAAACTTGAAGCTCACCATGGAATATGACAAAATGTATAATGAAAAGAAGGTAAGAATAGTGCCCGGACTCATGGTAGACCCAGTAGGATCCACGAAATGTATGCAAGGATATATCGACATCACCTTAAACCTCAAATGCACCAGCTTCATACACCAAAATCTTATTGACATCAAATATGAACTAATGAATTTGCAAAGTGCATTGTTGAACAAAGAAAAAACAGTAAGGAAACAACTACGGAACTATATATTTCAAGACAATTCTAAAAATTTATTCGGAAGAAAATTATAAATAGAAAAGCAGTAGAAGCAAAATCAGAAAAGGAAGCCAAACCGGAACCTAAGATGAACAAAACAAACATTGCAACAACTGTCAAACCTAAACGCACCATGATACCTACAGGAAGTTTTCAACATCTAGTACCAGCTAAAAGTAATCACACCATTTTCAATATAATCAGAACATTATCTACATTTAAAAAAACACCTACAGTAAGAACAAGATGAGCTTTACAAACAAGAGTTTCTAACTCAGCCAGTTACACAATCTTAATACGAAACATATATCTAATAATCAGCGAAGTGAACAAATTACTCGAAAATCATTGTATACAGTCATTTAACAGCACAAGAAGAACCACTAGAGGTTTACTTGACGAAGTTGGTAAAATTTTTCAATCTGTGTTCGGAACAGCAGAAGACTCAGGTATACAAAAGCTTAAGAGATAAGTATCTTTGCTTGAGGAGAATGATGATGGATATTTACGAGTAATACCACAGCTTAAAGATTGATTGAAATACATTGTTACGAATGTTAATGAACTGACTAACCAATTAACTAGAGTGCTTGAGCATAGTTTTAAAACAGCAGGTCAACTATCCATAATAGAAAACAGTTTGATTGTGAACGATTACTTATCATTGGTGAGCAACTATGTAGTGATTGCAAAAAGAATGAAAGATAATGTGAGTGACATTATAACAGATACGACAGGGTTTAACACACACGATGCATATGGTTTGAATGTTATTTAATTTTTTATTAAAGACACCAAACTTAATTTGCAGTTGGACACTTTAATTGATATTAAAAAGGATTTTCTTAATTTTATACCTAAACATAATTTGTTCTTAATACATAAACCATTATTCAATGATCATCTATGATCTAACTTTTTTTCCTACGCAGATTAAGATAGTATTTAGGAATCAAAGATATATGAAATAGTCTGAATTATCTACTTAGACTTTTTAATTTTATAAATTTGGATTAATTTATTGTTAAGTTTCTATTTTTGTATATATATCTTTATTATATATATATATATACCTTGATATATTTTATGATAATTCTTTATTGATAACAAAAAGGATTTATCTCATTGTTAACACTAACGACTATAGTTAATCTATTCATATATAAATTCATATTATGCTACTAATAATAGTTATTTAATAGTTATTTAAACCATCCAATAAATACGTATACACCATAAACCTTTATTCTATAATATCTATGATTCCACTAAATAATGTAGTACTCTTTAATACTTATATGTCTATCTATCCTTTATATACTTGTCAGCGTATATGTCTATGAATCTTTATAAGCAATGTAAAACAATAATGTCTTATCATGCATGTCCAGTAACCAGTCATATCTTTTCATTTGATATCATTTTTACTTTCTCTGCTTCCATAACTCTTGTAATTCATTAAAGCTGAAAGACTGAGGAGAATAAATGATTCAGGACCTATTCACTTCAGTTTTTAGTTAATGAATGAAACGATAGTTGCTGATGGTGTATTTATTCTATATTGTAGTGTGAAGTAACGCTATTATAAGCCCGATACTAAGTGTAAATGAGCATCTCTGTTACAGAGGTATCGGTGAAAAAAGCATTATATATGTTCTACATAATGTTATATATTACATGTCATATCTAAAGAGGTATATATATTGATAAGAATAATATATTATTATGTATATATATATATACTTGTATTAAAGACTATTGAATAGTAAGATAGATTTTAACTGTTATTGCGAATAAGTTTTGTATTTGATTATCTATGTAGATGAACGGAGGACTGAGACGAGCTCGTTCTCGCTGATATATTTCTATCGTCCTTTTAAATTGTTTAGAAGAACACAATCCGTCAATTTTTGTCTTTTTTGATAGGTCATTTTGTAATAGAAAATTTGTAAGAATAGTTCAGCTGAAGTTTTGTGATGCTTGGCAAGAATGAATAGGATTGTGACCTGGAGAACAAGCATTCAGGGTCCTTAGTCCTGATAAGAGATACGATATCAATCTTCCACCGCAGACTATCACTCGGCATCTATTCTGATCGCTGTGCTGAATATAACTACTATATATCTAACGGCTAGATACAGCATCTAGAAGATATATTTCTTGGAAAGCGAAGCGGACAGTGTCGGAGCAGCGGCAGAATCATGACGCCGATAATTAATGAGGAGGGGCAAGAAGGCTAAAATGCATACTCTAAGATATCTCCTAAGAAGTCGTATTATCTTTTAACTAAACTGTTTTGATAAAATATTAGTTATAAGACGGCTTCTTCTGCTTCTTACCAGATGACAACTTGTGCAACATGTCTGAAGATTTAGAATAGAATTCGTAGAGTTTTCTCATGTGTGTTCTATATGTTTGTGCTGTCTTTCTTTGAAAAAGATTCATTCTTCTCTATGGTCTCATATTGTTGAAATGTGTTTGGTGCTTGGTGTTGTCTTTTGCGCTATTGTTCTGCTTTTTCTGGTTTGATCGATAACTTTGTCTCAGATCTTCCTTGGCTAGTAGTGGTAAAGCGTTTTTCCTTATATTTTGCTTATATTATATTGGAATGTTGTGCGGCTAACTACTAATTTTGCGCGAATTTTTAGCAGACGCGGTTGCAATTATGGAACGAATATCAATCTAATAGAGAATTTTGTGGCAGTTATTTTGCAGGGATAACTAGACCAATCGCTATATTTTTGACGCAGTTGATATGGAAATGCTACATAGTAATGAGATTTCTTTCTAAGGTGTAATTGGAGTGATATGTATTGTAGACTATTAAGAGTGTCACCGGTCCAGATCCAGCTCAATTACTTATGCTGGAGCAGAGCTATTTGTAGCGGAGCAGCGTCTCGCCTATCAGGTTCAAGAGATATTATGATCACGTCGTAATCTGTCCAAGAAACATAATAAATAATCCATCTGACAATAAGATTTCTATGAACATATATACAATTTGTGAAACAAAGGATTTATCGTATATTGCTTCTTCTCTTACTATTTCTTAACTATTATTTATGTTTTATTTTATTTTCCTTAATCCGAGCTCTTGTAGTAGGGAGGATTTATTTTGTGTTTTGTGGTTACGTGTTTATGTCTTTCCTCTTTGTAAATCGCAGTGTTATCTTCTAGCATTGAGAGTCTAGTTGCACAATTATGTGTATTTTAATTAAGATGATTTGATATATTGGTTGGTATGCTGTCTATGTAAAGATTTGAATGGGAATGCACGATGGTTTACTAAAGACCATCTTGTGTGATTGGATCATGATACCTTTGGCATATATTCCCCTAGTCATATTTGTGTAAAATATACATAATAATAATAAGACTCCAAGTTTTGGGATGTTTCTTATATGCATATGATGGGGCGAGATAGCCAGTAAAGACTTTGGAAGGTTATGCTATGAATTATTCCTATTCTAACAAGAGATTGCGAATATTATCTCATGTTTATTATAGTATGTGATTTTTTAAGCTATTATCTTTCAGAAGTTAGGCTAGGTCTATGAACACTATGAGATAGGATGATCAACAGTTTCTTGTGGTTGAATACTAGGTCTTTTGGATTAGTTATTAATGTTACGTTACAAAATTCATATATAATGAGCTATAACTGTATAGGTGATACTTAACGCATAAAATGAGTATATGCAATTATAAAATTATTATTAGTATATATAGGTTTTATAATAATAAGGACTTCAAGAAGCCTACAAGAGTGACAGTAAGTGAAGTACGTATATTTAGTTGTTTGTTAGAGTTTTCTTTCCATACATATCCATACTTAATAGTGTTAATGGTATAATGGTGATAATTGGTTTAGAGGAAAACATCTCGATACTCAATGGGTCCGATATTATAATAAACGCTGGTGTAAGGCCACTGAAGGGAAGGAAATGGAATGGAGGTCGCATGGGTGAAATGCATTGTGTTCCGAAGATTTTGAGCGGGCGAAACATGCTAAAAAGAGATAATATTTGGTTTAACAAACCTATATCTCAAAAACTAAATAGCTACACGTGCGACGTGTATAACATAACGGATATGCTGTTATCTTTCTGATGGTGAATCTGCTGGCTGAATATGTTGTTACGGCGTACTAGCGAAAAAATGTAAGAAATGAAAATAAAAAGACTTATAAATATTAATTGATATATAGTAGTATTACTTTACTGATGAGTAGGAGGTTCTATGCTACGATGGTTTTTCTATATTGGTTTACTTCCGTTAAAATAATAGTCCTTTCTCAGAGTAGAGAATTCTGCCTTTTTTTTTTAGTTTTGGTATAATGACATTAGGGCTAACAGGGTATAGTTGGACCTGCCCTCGGTTGATGTCGGACTCGGACAGGTCGCGGTCTCTCGGCGTGAACGTGAATACGGGTAGGACTAAGTTGTCGCGTCTGTCGCTCCCGTGGGAGGGCGTCGTCGGAGTGGAGACTCTCGCCATGTGTTTTTGTATATGTTGTGGGGTGTGCCTCACGGGTGCGTTCTCTGTTCTGCTCCCTGGCGCTCGATCTCGTAAGCCGGGTATGGAGAGATAAACTCTTCTCCGTCCCTGTGATTACCTCCGTCGGTCTCGAGCCCCCATCTACTCACCTGTCCGTTACGTTGTTTAATTCTTTTAAATAATATATTATTATACTATTCTTTATTCTGATGGTTGTCCCCGGCGTGATAAATAAACAGAAAATTTGTAACGTTAGATTTTCTTTTATATATAATGGTTTAATTTTTGTTTCTACAGTTTGCTTACGTTAAATTGTCAACAAGAGTAGTGAAAAAGTGTGAGTGAATTCTCTTTTCAGTCGGTGATGTTAGTGTGTCGTTTCCTTCGTATGTAGATCAGTGCATTATCCTCTGTGTGTTGTTCTTTTTTTTATACAGTGTTTTGCCGCAAGTGGTAATAGATCTTTGTAACCTTTTCAACAATCAGATATTATTGTTGTTCCAGCTCATTTAGTGTAACTATTTTTGTTTATGTTTTTTGAAGATATTGTACTTGCTGGATCAGCTGTTCACTATGCTCTCTGTTCGCTCTTAACTCATCTATCATATCCTATATAGTGCATATTTTTTAAATATCTTGTAATATTGTATTGTTTTTTTTTCGTTTTACAAATATTTAAAAACTCTTAAATAGCTAGCTCATACTTATGAAAATGGTGTATATCTTTTGATGTTGAGCCTCCAAAGATCATTCTAGAATCGTGTTTTGTATCTAGGGTTTGCTTAAATTATATTAGAATAATATACATACTATTATATATAATATTAACTTTAAATATATTTAACTTAAATAATATTTATATATATTATTAAATAACTTTACTTGATCATAATATACAAAAATAACATATTGCTAAGTGTTTTTATATTTTTAGTTTCACTTTTCAATATATTTCTGCGTTTATATTTTACTTTATTGAATTAATAGTTCTTTAATACTATATGAAATATATAGCATAAAAATATCAATATATTTTTATTATTTTTTATTAGTAGTGAGCCTAGTTTCATTGTAGTCGATCTATCCTTTTACAGATATATTATTTTTAAGATATTTAGTTTCCTGTGATATATATATATACTTATTTAATAATTATTCAATAAAGTAGTAGGAAGAGTCACTTAATTCGCGATTGTCCAGGAAAGCTTATAGAATATGATTCATATTATTAAACTATATAAATAAATATATAAATATTGATATATAATAGAATAATTTTGTTCCCAAATTTATTTATATAATTAATTTTAATCCATAACTAATCCTAACTATTTATTATGTAGTTTTACAAATAGTATTTCACTATCTATAAGTTATATACTATATATATATGCACAAGGTTGATATGGAGTGAAAAATAATAATCGAATGACACAAAATCTCGATGCTTTTTCCCGTTTAGTGTATCTATAATTTATGTTATATGTGTATACTATCTTCTCTACTTATTATTACGTTTATTTGTAGAGTTTGAATTTAATATTTGATAAAGCTTAAAAGTGTAATCTGGTTTTTTGTTTACACTCTTTATGTTACGCTATGGCGCGTCGAGTCTAGGTGAGCCAACAACGTAAGCTTTTATAACCCTTTTTATTACTTACCTCTATAGTGGGAGAGTTAAACAACTGAAATTCTCTTCCTGCATCTGACATTATTATCTTAAACTATTACCGACTTTTGTAGCTGTACTATATGATAATATTACACAGTAAGTCTAATTCAATATACAGTATATTATATCACAGAATAATACAATAACAATTTTTACTAAAAGTGCAATTTAATGTATTACTTAAGTATTAAATAAAGTTTGGAGACGTGATTCAATGTTTAATATAAATCACTACTACTTTTTTATTCATATTTAATAAATGATAAAGTCACCCTATAATTATTAATTATGAGAGATAATTATACTAGATATAAGTATCTTATATTCTATAGTGAATTTAATGTTGTGGATTTGAGCATTAAGATAATTAAAAGACATTTATAGATAAAGCACTGAGTTAACGCGAACTGTCCGTCAAGCAATGAGACAGAGTGACGAAGAAAGAAGAGTGGTTAGAGGAGGGAGAGAAGTTTAGACATAACTATCATAAATCAACGTAGGTTTAATAGGTGATATAAGTTACATGTAATAATAGGTTTAGTTAGGATATTGACAGTTAAGTCTGAAAAACCCATGCTCTTAGGATAGGTTAGGTTAGGTCTCAGGATTAGTTTACGCTCTAGGATTTGGTGTGGGTATAGTTTAGGATTGGACTGAGGATTAGGATAAGTTAGGTTAGGCATTGGAACTAATAAGTTTAGAAGAATAAAGTCTAATGGTTATAGAGGTATAATGCTGATCTTCTTAGCTTGATAGCTTCTATGCTTTATGTTAGACGATGTTAATAATGGTAGAGAAGATGCTAGGTGAGGAAGAGAAAGACAGGAGAGCACGACAGATGAGTAGTGAGGAGATGTAAAGATCGAGAAGGAGAGTAGGCCTATACTTTCTGAACGAATATACTCTCTCACGCATTATCTCATCATCTGATTGTTAATAGGCCATTTTATCAGTCTATTTCTTTTAACTCGTAAATTATTAATCGACGACCCCTCCTGTTGACGTAGACTATCACATTAAACTTTTACCATATACCCATAATTATAACTGCTGATATTGACTTTATTTCATATCGATTAGGTTGACTTTTTTTCTTATTTACTACTCTATTAGTAATAGCGGTTCCCCAATCCGGTTCTACATGGATATTATTTGGTCTGTATGTTGTTAAATAGATGGTATAAATATTTAATTTAGATAGACTTGATATAGTCCCTCTGATGAATAATCATACATTATCCCAGAAATACTTATCTACTAATACTCGCTAATCTCATAGTATCTTACTATTCAATACAGATTATTATATTACTTTGTTAGCTGACGATGATATGTTGGACTCTCATATCTATAGTATATATATTAAGTTTTTTTAAGTATTGTGCATCTCTTATTACTGTTGATTTATCATATTAATTTTACGTTTTATATATAACTTTTTGTCTCATTGTAATAAACATTAATGCGATTTTAATCTATATGCAACAAGCATTTTTATATAGCTTATTTATATATATATATATATTTATCTTCATAAATTCACAGATTAGCTACTTTTAAATTATTATGACTATTATAATTAATATAAATTTTACTCTTATATCTCAGACCCTATTCAAGAATACCATTATATATACGTGGTGTTCTACTTTTTATTTGTAGTTATCATACTGATGAAATAGAAACTTAAATTTTTATTATATTTCATTATTTGATTTTTACATTGTACCTCAAGAGTTTATAAAAATCAACTATCTCCATCTTATTTACATCTTATTCATTTATTAAACTGACGGTATAGTAATGCATTTGGTTATATCTGTACTTACGAACCCTGCTATATTTAAGTCTATGTCTAAATATTTTATGTACTTTAGTGAGCGATATAGTGTGAATAACAGCAGACTATCACTTTAGGGCACATTTCTATTATTATATTTCACTATATTTCATTCATTAGCAGTACACAATGTTTTATATTATTATATATATATATATTTAAGGTGTATATATATATTATATATTATTTAATATATATATATACATTTCTCATAAAAATTTAAATATATATTATTCATATATATTAATGTTTCTTATATTTTATATATATATAATAAATAATATATAATATATATATAATATATATATATATATATAATTAATATATATATATTATTATATATATTATATTATATTATATATATATTAATATATTATTATTATATTCTATATTTATATATAATATATATCAGGTAATTATATCTATATCTTAATATATATGCTTGATCTAAACCATAAATATATTTATTAATATTATAATTATCTATTATATTTATATTTTATGTCTATCTATATTTAATCTATATATATAATATTATATTAAATATATATAATATAATAATTATCTTATATTAATATATATATTATATATATATATTATATATATCTTAAATCTTATATTTTAATAATCGCTTGTTACCATATTACTGCGTTGGGGGAATATCTATTCGCGTGAGGAGTAATCTATTCCGTAAATGGGATAAATATTTGTATTAGGCATTCATCTTGCTTGGTAATCGCTATATGAGCATTAGGTAAAGCAAACGTAAAAAATTGATTTATTAGTAAAAGAAGCAACTGATTTTATTTCTTACTTAATTTAATCTATTTGTAGTGGTTAAACTCTAACTATCATATGGATTACTTTATAACAAATTCTCTCTTTATTTTCTATTTCTTTTCGATTTATTTTTTAGACTTATTATTTGTAGGGATTTTTTTTATTTTAGAGAAATAATCCATTCATATTTTACAGATTATGATAAAAAGAAATTGCATTTTTTATACGTTCAGGGTCAACTATTATATGTTTTATATCCATCATATGTTACGAAAATAGTTCCCTACTGGTGAGTGGTTTTTACCCCTCCCTTATCAAGCGATATGGTGGTGATATTGTGATTATTATAGGCATGCTTCTCACTTATAGTGGGGCGGTCATTGAGAGTGTACGCTTGTCATACGTATTTTACGGTATCTACCTCTGGACATTTTAGGTCCTCCCTTACTATAACTATTACATAGCGCTCATCCTGACTTATTACTTAACTATGGTAAATATAATCTATAGTTATTAACTTTTTAAATCCTACTCATATACTATTATAACAGTACCATCTAATATAATTTTATATCTTAATGGGAATTTTGTAGATAAATTGATTCACGTCATAAGACTATACTGCCTTTCTCTAAACTATATATTAAAATTCACCATTTTATCTTTAATAATACATCTTAAAGAGTAGCAACATATGACTATTTACGTTTTTCATATAACCCATTACGGATACAAATGATTCATTACGCTAGTTGTGGGCTATAGGTAAAACTAATGTACTGTTCCTATATATATACAAACTTTATCTTAATAATTTGTAAATTTTATCCTATTATATTACTCTTTTTGTCACTTACTATAAACTACTACTTCTTTTTCATCCAACAACTTATTCATTGATCATTTTTATTTTTTTTCGTACACCACGAACACGCAAAAAACAAAATATAATCAGCTCAATATATAATAACTCCTATAAGTATACATAAACTTCATATGACCTACAAACGCATAGTGTAGATATTGTTTTTGGTTCCATAACTACACCGTGATATTTATTCTCAACCCTGATAATATTATTATAATTATATATTTATATATTTATTATATATATTATATTATATTATATATATTTATATATTTAATTATATATATATATTTTATATTATATATTTATATCTTTTAATTAATATATTATATAATATATATTTATATATATATTTAATTTATATTTAATCTTCTTTTAATATTATGGAACTTATAGAATTATATAATATATTTTAATACTTAAGCTAATACTTGATAATTTATACTTTAATTAAAACATTTTCTCTAATTTGAATTTTTATATTTTACACTACTTAAATTTTTTTTGGCTCTTTAAGAATAACTTGAAATATAAATAATTGTCAAGCTTCCAAATGCAATTGTAGAGTCATGTTCCTATATTATATTAATTAATATTTTCTTTATCTCTATATTATTCATATTCATATCTATATTATATTAATTTTTATTTAATATTATTATAATCTATTCTGGACAAAATATATATATATCTATTATAATATTTATCTATATATCTATATCTTTATTAATATATATTTATTTATATATATTATATATATCTATATTATAATATATTATATATACATATTTTATTTCTATATTATTATCTATCAATATATATATATATTTAATATATTAATATATCTTATATAATTAAATTTATATTAATATAATATTATCATCTTATATATTATATTATATTAATTATATATATATAATATATATTTATTATTAATGTATATTCATTATAATAATATATTTTATTTTATTATATCTATTTTATATATTATTTATTACTATTTATATCTATCATATATATATATATTATAATATATTCTTATTATAAATTATATATAATATATAATCTTATATCTTATAACTATATTAATTTATATATATTATATAATATATAATTATCTATATTATTTTATTACTAGTATTATATATATATACGGTAACCACCCTTTCTTCTACTCTTTTGCATTATCAATATCATCTTTCACTCTCTACTTCTACGCAAGTTTCTATCTATATTCTTTTTTCCCAATTTCACCCTTTACTTATAGTAACCTTTCACGCTCCTGCTCAGTATACTTTCCCTTTTTCTAAGAAGGTTCCTACTTTAGCATTCCCTACGTCCTGCCTTGGCTCTTCAATCTCTCCCTGCGTGGGTTCGACCTCCTATCTCTTGGACATGAGGGTGCGGCTAATCGGTCCTATCGTTGCTTTGACGGGCCGCCTTGTGGACCGCCCTTGAGCACAACCGCGTGGGAGAATGTCTGCCTATTTGTATATGTATATATGTCAGTACACGTGAAGTAATTTGGGTTCGTGTGGTTCACGGTAAACCAACGTAAGAGTTCCGGGAGGCTTTCCCGCGTACCTATGCGACTTAACTCCAGTAGGGTCGGGAAAGTTATGTGGATCTCCTGGTGTGATTTGTCTGTTGGGGGCAGTGACATACTTCGTTATTGAATCCGCCCTACAGCATCCTTTCTTTACTTTTACCGTTTATTTGGGTGTTTATTGTTCATGCTCCCATTTAAGAGGAAGAAAGTTGGGTTTATTACTATATATTAGAATCTGACACATTTTATTGGTGTGCGTTTAATATAGATATAGGTGTAGGTTCAAATATCCTGATATCATTTACATTTGAAATACTCTATCTATTATAATTAGAATTAGATATTTCAAATGTCAGAGTAGACATCTGTTAATCTTCCTCTTCATACCAAATACAACTTCCACTCGGTTTAGAGATTATCTGGACCAAATTAAGTGCCTCATAGCTCAAATTTCAGATGTTGCTGCCAAGTTATTCACCGAAGTCTAAAAGTTGTTATCATAGTATCACGATTAAAATATTCAAATCGTTGGGTTTCTTCTATATAAGAAGGATAAGATTATTTTGGGATATTGATTTCATTGCATCATGTTTGTATAGAGGTTATTTATCAAGAAAGGCCATGCCTGTCCGTGTGTTATTGTATATATACGAATAAGCGAACACTTTACGGAGGCAACATCCTACAATTTCAACTCTTACACGATTGAGTTAACAATATCAAAGAAAAGTAATATATTAATATTGAGTAGATAAAACAGTTTCAGAGATAAAGGATTTTACATGTGTATGCTCGACGAGAATGTATTTTATATAGTAATAACTAGTACTCTTATCTATTTCTTACTATATGCTTTATATTTTACTCTATTTATATTAAATATATATATTTCTTTATATATATATTTACCACTTATCTCTTGCTAGATTATCTATATCCTCGTAACATTATATATATATTATATATATATTAATTATATATATAATCTATATATATATATAATATAATATATATATTTAATTATATATATATATATATATTATACTTCATAAATAAACTTTGGCTCTACTATCTATATCTTAATTCTATTATATATCATTAAATATTGTTATAATTTTTATTTTTGTGTTATGATCTATATAATATTTTATTTACTTATATTATATAAATATTAATATATATATGATATATTGATAATATATATTTTATATATTATATATATTCAATCTTATTATTTATACTATTCTTATATATCAGAGAAAGGTAACACTGTACTGGATGGTTTAAAAGTAATAATCTGTACTGCAAACTTACCTCTTCCAGGATAACCATTATTCTGGCCAGGCCCGCCTGAATTTACTTCTGAAAGCTTTTATTTATTAGTAGTTGGACTCTGTTGGATAAGTTTCGCTATGCCAGTTGCAGTGAATCATAAAACTCAGACTTACCAAGAATCTCCTGAGGTCTCCATGTAATATAAAGCGAACGGGTTCTTTTTTTTGATATGAAAAAGTTCGCATACTCGTTCTATGAAATTACTATTTACAGATATGACAAATGCTTTTGATCATAAATATATTCTGATAGAACCACTATATCCATCATTAAATGAATATCAATATAAGTAGCAATTACTCAGAAAAGTTTCAACATTAATATAATTAAAAATACCTTTATAACAAAATGAAATTCGGTATCCTTTAAAAAACAACAGAAAAGTTTACCATTCATGATATTAAACTAATGTGATATAATTCATTATATAACGCATGAGGATGTATATAATGAGTCATGATAGTTATTATCGATGCCTGTTTAAATATTATCGTAATAATATCTCATGCATTATATATATGCCATAGGCCTCTTCCTAATCTTTATATGCCGCATGATGTATATATACAACATATATATACATCACAACTTTATTTAAATTTTATATACATATAATGTTTATAGGTTATTAAAATAGATTATATATATAAATAAAAATATAAAATAAATTATAATATATTCTACGGAATAGTATAGCCATATTTTGATAATAGATTTTTTAGATCACTTCATTATATTTAACATGAAAATATATAATCAATATATGTAACATTGTTTGTCAGTATAATACGTGATGTGATTCAAACGTACTTCATAATGTTATGTTGCTTTATGTTTCAAAGCAACATATCATAGATATCTTGTTTGTGTAATTGACGTATATACATGAATGCATTCTTCATTGATTCTATCTACTCGGTTTATGAATATCAATATGAATTAACAATGCTTTTTATTTAATATAGATAAATAATCATTTAGGTCCATGGAAAATTTTTTTATCAATAAAGTTACTTGCATGTGCGACAATGCGAAAATATCATTTGCTCAAAATTATCTACTGTAATATAATAGACTAGCTCGTTGAACATTTTTGGACATAATTTATTCCTCGCATTTCTTGATGTACACCCTGCTTGCGTTTACACATTGACTAATGCTATACACACTGTATTTATACATCTATTTAAGTCCCGCGTCATCGCCCACTTGAAGGAACTTATTAATTTAGATATTGAAGTAGAAGATTTACTTCACCATAATACATAAGAATGCACTCCTGCAGGATAGAATCAGTAAAAAATGGGCAATATAACGAGCTGCAACTTTAAATTAAGTATCTTGCAATGCAACACAGCGGAATATAGGGTTTTTTAGACTATGCTCGGGCCTCAGTCCATGGTATAAGGAGATTGTGTAGATCTTCAATAGTTAGTTCATTTAGTTCACTTTAGGAAAGTTAACATAGGTCGATGATATATATATTATAATATATAAAGTTTAGTAAATTAAATAATATTTTAGTCATCAAACTAAAGAAGGGAGGTGACGGGTGTTGGTATTTTTTTTAAATTTTTTTATTATATTAAAGCTAAAATTGAATATTATTTTTTATGTCTCAAGTTAAAAGGATACTGTTAATTTCGCAAAAACTTACATTGTTTTAATAATAAAGCTTGCAATTTTTTATTTTAGAATAATTATTTTTATTTTTTTTGTTTATCATCTTATATATATTATATATATATTACTGATATTATATATATTTATATAATCCTAATATATTATTTATATATTGAAAGGTCTTACTGTCATCGTTTATTATTTTAGTGTAGGTATCCAATGTAAACAGCATATAAATTATAATATCAGTATTACCAGTATATATGCATAATATTAAATTAATATAATTCTAAATATAATAATATTATATATTACTTAAATAATAATATATATAAATATACTAATTATTATAAATATATCAAGAATTATATATCAATATTAATTTAAATTAATAATTATATTAATTATATATGGAGTGGTTTTATATAGTAGATCATTATGGTTTTATATTCTTTAAGAAGCACTCGTACAATACTAAATATCACAATTGTGGCTGCTTTGCTATATAATATATATTATATATATCTTTAATAATATATTTATTAAATGTATTTTAAAATTATTATATAAATTATAATAAATATATACTATTATATTATTACTTATATATATATATAATTATATATTATTATGTTAATTTATTAATTTAATTATATATATCTATCCTTATCTTATAACTACTACTGTTTGACTAGTACATTATTAACCTTACAAATTATGGGGATGGATTTATGCAAATTTATTGATGATTTATATACAAAATATATGCATTACAAATGTTATACATCTATGTATACCGTTACAACTTCTGTTTACAAAGATAACAAGGAGTCGACCGATTTGTGCTCTGTTCGTGTTGTATTTCATGTTTGTTTAACGCCGATAGTTTTCTGTTTTCGTATCTGTATTTTCATGTTAGGCCTTTTGAGATTGTTTAAATGTCTTGTATTTGTATTTCGTATTTCTTTATACATGTCGAGAAGTTGTTCAAACTTCTCCGGTCGAACCATTACGCAATTTTTTGAAGCCTGTGGAGAGGTTAATTTACTTTTAAAACATTCTATGTTTTTATACGATTTATTTTTTTATTTATCCTATAGCATAGTAATATTTAACTAAGGCCTAACAAAATTATCATAAACTAACCTATCTATTACACTGATCAGCGATACGCAACCATTACACTGACTAAAGCTGATCAAACATCCGACATACTTACTGTAATAACTGTCGACTTAAGGTAACATTAATCTTTATTATAGACAAACTTCTTATATTATGTTATTTTCTTATTATTATTATTATTATATTATTATTTTCTATTATTATTATTATTATATTATTATTATTAATTATTATTTTTTATATTATTTTATTATTATATTTATTATTACTTATTTTATAAAGATCTACAGGAATACCAATCTTCCCGGAAAGCCCCATGAGGGTTACATTTTGATGGATGAAGACCATTTGGGGAGTCACCCGAAGGGGGTGTAGCGGCAATTACCATACGGAGGAGGGTAAGCTCGCCTTTACAAGAGTGCGAGATAATGCGTGATAGTAGAAGGATCCTATTACACAATGAAGCAAATGCTGTAAATATAAGATGAAAGAAAGCTCATATGTTATTGATAGTTTATTTGAAATAATTAATATAAAAGTTTTTTGACAATGAAATTGTTATGTTTAAAAAAGTAATCTATTAGAAGATATTAATATAATAATACATTAATAAATAATATAATATATATATAATAATAATAATATAATATATATATAATAATAATATTAAAGATTATAGGATGGTTTGAGCTTAATTTTTTGTAAGTTTAAATTGTTATGTGTTAAGATTTTTATCATCGCTGTTTACTTTTTTTTTAACCCCCGCACAAAGTGTTATAATCAGTGTGTAAAAGATTGCAAGAAAATAAGTTTCCCAAATATTAAAGATTGATATATAGAATAGATACTACTACTCATTACTACTATAATTATATATATACTATAAACTTATATATATATACTATTATAATAATATAATACATAATATATAATAATAAATAATATAAAATTTAATAATAATATATAATAATAATATATCTAATAATATCGTAATTTGAAAAATTATATACAAGAAAGGCCAAAACAGGGTTTTGTAGGTAAGAACAATTGTGGTCGACCTATGAAATGACATCGTTGGATTTACATAGTTTCTCTCTATCAATTTATAGATTATAAAGGTTTTAAGAAGAGAATAGCATATCTAATGGTTTGTGGAGGGAGTTCTTGACAACAATAATTTAATATATATATATCTAATATATAAATCTATATAATAATAATAATATATAATATATAAAATATAATATTGACCCTAGTATTGGGGCCCTTGGGTGTTATTGCCCATATTTGGGGGGCGGCATGATCCTCTTTTTGGATTTCTCAAATTGGTTATAGTAAGTAAGCCTTGGGTGGACAGTGAAGGGTTGAAAAAGCTTTTTAATATTGTTCCTTTATGGTTAGGTACTGATTAGTCGTAGATAACTTATTATATATTATATTATATCTTTTATATATTATATATTATATATTATTATTATATATTATATATATATATTATTTATATATATAAATATATTTTATATATATCTTAATATATATTATATAATTCTCTTTAATATTTAATAATTATATTATTTAATATATTATTATTTTATCTTATATATATATTATTATATATTATATATTATATAAAATATTATATAATATTATATTATTATAATATATAATAATATTATATTATTTCTTTTATATATTATATATCTACTATATATATATATATATATCTTATAATTATTATTATTATTTATATATATATTATATATAATATATTCATTATATATATTCTCTATCTACCAAAAGACTTATTAGGGGGTGATGGATTTGCAGATACATTAGTACGAGGACAGGTAGATAAAAGTATGTATATTTATATCTAGATTATATAATAGTCATATATAATTATTAAGTATTCCAAGTCGAAAATTAATTAATAATAAAATTAATAACTATAAATATAATTAAAATATAAGCGATACTGTTTTAATCCTTTATATATATATTATTCCTAGGGAACGATCTTGAGAACTACGAGTCAACTCAAAATTGACTGAAATAAAAAAAATGAACCTTTATTATATTTATATTATATTTATGTTATATCTATCTATATATTATTTTTCTATATTTATTATTCTTTATTTATATTACTTATATTATATATATATTTATATATTATTTTAGTATATATATTAATATATTAATTATATATATATATTATACTATTATATATAATATTATATATATATATCTTATAATATTCAAGGAGAGGTGTAATAAATTGAGGTTCAAAATAAAGCACATATCTACAGCACCCTAATGGAAGAGATTCTACAGAATGGGTGGGTGGTAAGATGGATGCAGAAGTGGAGTTGCTAATGTTACATAAAATTCCTGTACGGCATTACCCTTGTGCATACGAGGGCGGGTAAGCGATGATACAGCGAGTGTCGTTCCTCACCTGCGCTTGTGGTCAATGAAGATGTAAAGAGCAATCTCCACGTGTTGCATATGAAGATCAAGTGAATTGAAAGTATGGACATTTTTTTGCTTTGTTAGGGAAAAGGATGTTTAAATTGTCCACGGAGAGCTGAGAATATCAAACGACAAGCAATTAGATAGTTATTTTTAGGAAAATTGCAGAAGTTGGTTTTTTAAAGAGATTTCACAATGTTGAGACCACCCAATGGCAATTCTATCCAGTTAGGAGAATGAAATCAGAGGATTGACGAGAGTCATCTGGAGAATAGAGGCTCCAGATTTGGATTAGTTCGAATGAGGGTCGGGTCGCGGGTGGGTGGGTCGAGTCACGGATTGAATAGGATGCAGATACAGTGAGACGATCATTATGAGTGGGAATTGAGTTATAATAGGAAAGATAAGACACATTTGAACACTATTGACAGGGAGAATAGAAGTGCCATCAATAACATGATATTGAAATTTGCAGAAGCTTAGTATCGTGCAAGAGAAGGAAAAGCAGGGGGGAGACGGAGTAGTATGACTGAGTGCCAATACCGGTCATGCTTATAATATGTCGTGATCATACAATGTTCCTTGTGGGCTAGGTTAGAATTAGAGAGCATACAAATAGATCAGAGTTAGAAGGATAGAAAGATTACTTTCTTTAGAGTGGATTATGGACATATCGAGTTTTAAAACATCCAGGAGTCAGGCAGATGATAAATAAATGTAGGCATCAGGAATTAGTTGAACACGCGGATGTCACCAAGAGCAAATCTTTCAAACAACACTAGAGCATTAACTGTGAGGGCAGTTAATGGCAGAAGCCACGGACGCTTAAGCGTATTGTCTAACGATTATAGATTGCTAAGTAGATCCCAATCTCAGTTATCAAAGTGTAAGGCGTGTGTTGAGGATACATGGAATTCGCCCTGATGTTTTTCGTGGGGTTCTCGTTATGTAAGGGAGGGTATGCGGTAAGCCGGAAAACACGCTTTGGCTTTTATTAGGGTTTAGCCAGATAACAGAGCGCAATGATGAGGCAGCAGTTTCGAAGTTGTTGAATTTTTTGGCAGAGGCCAAGATTTGTAGTAAGAGAACAGGAGGTGCGCTCTTTTGTTTTTGAGTCGATTGCTCTTCGAATGTATCCTGCAACGATCGGTTTGAATGAAAATTAGCGCGAATAATAGGAGATCGAGAATTTTTCTTTCAGCATGATGGTGAGAACTGCAATATCGAACATGGATTTTGAGGAGGTGAAGATTTGTCGACAGAAAGGATGACTGCTTATCCATCAGATTACCATGTCCCAGCTTTTGGCAACCCGAGTGTTTCACTATTCAGTCACTCCAGTCTATACCAGTTAAGAAAGATACGCATGATCAAAGCTGCCAGTCGGTCAAGATTAAACCTCATGATGCTTTTAGGGAAGTATGGAATTTGTGAGAGTATTGAAATTAGATCCTAATAGTTGTGTTAGATTCTCCAATAATAATTAGGTGATGTTTTAGTGAGAAGAATCGTAGTGCGAACAGAGTCGTCGTATGTAAGTTGGTTGGGACGACCCAGAATTAGCTGTTGTCACTCTCGTTATATAGTAATGTGAGGATTCGATTTCTCTCTCTGGATAGTATTCTTCCTAACATGCCGGTGTTGTGTATATGACAATCTTATTATATACTTCTCATGTTTATGTGTTCATAGAGTGGAACGATTCTAGCACGTCTAGTGTCGAGAAGTATGTACGTTCTTCCTAAAAGCGGTTGATATATCTGCATTCGTATGCAGCTGGTAGCAAGCATAGATTATTGTTAATTAGTAGAGAAGATTTTAGGTTAATAACCTCCGAAGATTTAAAACTTAGGATATTTGAGACGTTTTAGGGTAATGTTTACATATGGTTACTACTTCATTCGTCGGATTATGAATAGTTAAGCTGGATTGCTAATAAGTGAGCCGTGAATCTTTGTATCTGGGTCTCCAGCAAGGAATATTTTGAGATGTTTATTAATTTTACTATGCAACACACGTTTTAAGTAGTTTAAAAAGCACTTGTGACATCAGCAAAGCTCTACAGTTAGACATAATCATTGCTACAAATAAATTCAAATGACACTTTGAGCAATTTAAAATGGTTTTAAAGATCAAACCTGTAGAGTAGAAATTGATATAAGTTTTAGTAAGTGGGAAAACAATGGATGACCTCTTATACTATATAATTCCATTTTCTTTAACGCTTAACACTGAAATTGATTTTGATTGTGGATTTAAGTACATAACAGGCTATAGATTAAGTTTAATGATTAATCAATAAACGGTATTAAATACACAACGTAATAAGGTAATAAAATAATTCATCGTCCTAGATGCAATACTGTTGTAAACACGAAACGTAAATCAAATTTGCCATATTATATTATATATATATATTATATATTATATATATATATATATTATATATATATATTATTTATTATATATTTAATAACTTAACTAAAATTGATAATATAGTTCTAAATTATATATCTTTATGATTGTATCTTTTGCTAATTTTGTTCACTGATAAAGAGCAGATGATTTTCTTAAGAATAACCTTCAGTCTAATAAAGTTTACTTATATAGTGATTGAAAGTGAATTTTCCCAATATCAACATTTAAAAAAAATATATATACTTAATTTATATATTTATCCGATTAATCGTCATAATCAGTCTTGCATTAATATAATTTATATTTTATTAGTTATTCATTCAATCCTTCCTAATAAGCATATTGATAAATATGTACTGCAACATCTAAATTAATGATCTCGCGTTTTAGACCCACCTATTATCTTAAATTGTGTTACAATGGTTCGTGGAGGGCTAATAAATCTTGGCCACTCAATCTTCCTCTTTCTCTAACCACTCCGCTACTGTTCCATATATTGCTTTTCTTATACATGGATTATTACTTTTTGCATCTAGTTTGAATTTAAATAGGAAGGTTTGTGGTTTGAGACCAATAAATTTTTCAGCTTTTCTGCTGAGTCTGTTTTTTTTTTATTATTGCGCTTGTAACTTTATCCTTGGAACTAGCTTGAGACAGACGCAAGCTCAAATTCTTTATCGCTGGTTTTATGCTCGCAGTTGGTCGTAAATACATTTCTCGCTTACTTTAACTATCAATAATTTGTATAGAGATAACATTTGTATCTACGAATCGTTTTCTCTTTGGTGATACATTTTAATAATTTTACAGATAACACTTATAATGGTCCAGCTAGCGGTGTTTTCTCGCATGAGATGTGGATGTACATATTCTTTCTCTCATGAGTGAAATATTGATCATTTTGTGATTTATGTAGGTGTTCGGTTCTGTAGCTTTTCGTTTTTATTTATCTTTTTTGATATGTTAAAGATTGTTCTTGATTGCGTTTTTCAACTGCAACAGTGCGTTTAACTCTCGTTATATATTCTTATGTGTTTACCAAGAATATAATGTCTTTTATAAGGGATTTTAAAGTATATCATATGCATATACGTATGGAGTCGTTGTGGTTGCAGCAAATTAGCAGTTTGGTTATCTGCTTAGTTTTTACTCTGTCATTCTTTTTAACGTATCATTTTCTATAAATATGGTTAAAATGTTCTGAGCGTTGAGATTAATGGTTATTACATCGGAGACATATAGAGTATTGGAGAGAATTTTTTGGTATATTATTTGCTACTATGGGTTTTATTTTAGTTTATTTCAGCGTGATACATATGCTCAATTCTAAGCCATAGTAGATGTTACTTTGACTAGATGGGCGAATGAAGATGTTCTTTGAGCATACATTCTTTTAAGAGAGTATGAAGTGTACTATTTTAAAGAGTAAAAATGTCGTTTCATTTTTATGAAACAGATTGGAATATGTGTTTTTAAATTAGTTCATCATTTAGTGACATTGTTGATGATGACAATGGTTTAATATACCACCCTACTTTTGAAATTAGTCATTACAGAATGCTCTTCATTTAGGTTTGAGTTAGTATTTATTTCAATAAGCTTTTTTGTTATATTTTTCCTCTCGATTTAATGGAAATCCGAATGCACGCGGATGCAGGTTTTAATATGTGGGATGCGGATGTTACTGATCATTATATACTTTATTTATATATATATATATTATTATTATATATATATATATTTTATATATTATTAATTATATATATTATATTTTTATATATTATATTATTCTAACTAACTAACTTATTCTATGGCCTATTCAGCTACAGGTATTATTCACCCGATAGGTAAAAATTTATTGTATTTTTCCCACTTAAAAGTTTTTTTTTAACCCCATTCATGAAAATTTGATAGGGTTCAAACGGTTGATAGTAGGAGAAGCTAATTAAATAATATTAAAATTAATCTATGAAATAAACGTATGACATAACTTCTTAATGTATCATAACCTCATTCTTATTTTTTATTCTTATGTTTTTATAGTTTATTTCACTTTCGTTGGCTGATTAAAAAAACCGCCATATGGCAGAGCGTTTGTTATTTGGGTTAATGATATAA
Source organism: Trachelipus rathkii (assembly GCA_015478945.1). NCBI lineage: Eukaryota > Metazoa > Arthropoda > Malacostraca > Isopoda > Trachelipodidae > Trachelipus > Trachelipus rathkii. The sequence goes on from JABUQX010007799.1 coordinate 68,971, forward strand.
GGAGCATATAAAATTAAAAAATACCAAAGTTTTATAATTCCTTACTTTATACAGAGAATATTATTTAGAGGAGAAGATTACCGCTGTCTATATTATTTAATTATTTTTTTATATCATATCTTATTTTATAAATTACTTATAATTATATTTGATATATATTATTATATTATATTATATTTTTTTTATTATCTCATTCTTGTCTTTCTACATTACTACTTGAGAGTATTGAACTTTGAATATTAATTCATTGCATACACAAAGAATATCATATGTTCTTTTTTCTATAATTTTTTATTTAATAATTCTATTTTCTTCACTAATAAACTATTTAAAACCTTATACTTTATACTTATGTGATTAGCAATATTAATCATATATTCAATAATTCTATAAATCTTCAAAATAATAACTTATTTTCTATACTCCTTATCTCCATCCAGATTTTGAATAATCATCTGGGCTAAAGTTTAGTATTTTTAATTAACTAAGGTCTATCACTAACGACGCTCAAAATTGCTACCTTCATTTAAATAATTTTCTTGGTTGTATAGTTTTCATTAGTTTTTGGACGTAGGGTGCGTCAATATATAAGGTTTTAAGACTGGAGGTGGAGGTTTTTTCAAACAAAATATTGAAATTTGGATCTTGTGTATGATGATTTTTTTTGAGGGCATGAGAATCTGGATTGCGATGTTTTTTTTTTTTTTTTTAGGGGGGGTATACTTAACGTCCGAGCGGACGATGCCAGCCCGGAGCATAGTTACTTTTTCCACGACGCTTTGGCCGACTGGGACCTCGTTTGTTTGGCGAGTGTCTACTGAGCTATGGGCGCTTTTATAATACATAAATATCTTTGCGCGTCATTCTTCGTAGATATGTATCACTCATAATACTATCATTATTACACGGACTTCGTCTCCTAATTTCTCCTGAATGACATTTCTCCTTCATTAACTCATGCAGCACTTTTTTTTCTTTTTTCTTTTTTCTTTTTTACAGATTCAGTCTATCATTTCTGCGGGATGGGAGTAAATGGTTCAGAGTTCTCTGAGTTCTTATGCTCAGGTGCGAAGAAAGACTAAGAGTCGTGTTTTTCTAGGTTAGCTGGATAAGTCAACTTGTATTCTCGCTACTTCTACCTCCAATGAGCTAGAGAGTAAGGAAGTTTGGCTTTACTAAAAGAAATTTCAATTTATTTTCATTTGAAGCTAATCTGATTTGAATGTGGATATTCGATTTAATATTCTTTAATTCAGTTTATTTCCAATTTATTCGCCCATTAAAGGTAATTTTCATATACTAAGATCTTTAGATATTGTAAATTACGCTATCAGATGATTTGCTGAATTTTAAGTAAGTGTAGTTTCCTAATTGTTGTCAATCTACATAAAGTAAACACTTCTTGCTCCTTGTTGAATAGGTATTTTCTAATATAGTCCATATTTTCTCCATTTTGGTTTTATTTATTTATATATATTTTATCTTTTTTTTAGTTTTTTTTTTTTATATTTGGTATCTTTATTCTATAGTATGCCCAGTATATGATTATTAGAAGACAGAGTTGTTTAGCAAAGTAATATTAATAGCAGTCTAGTGATCTTTAACCTTATATTATTATATATACATATGTATATCTTAATATATCATAAATAACCTATAATACTTATATTATATATATTTTTATTATATATCATATTAATATTATTATATATTATATATTATTTATATAGGGTGATCTTATTGTGTGCTCGTGCTATAAGCAGAGTTTTAACATTATAGAAGTGATATATAGAACTCATAATGTTATGATAACTATCTCTTATTGTTTTGAAACATTTGGTCAAGTGATGAGTTTACAAAATATAAAGCATAGGCTCCCCTGTAAAATT